>MJUU01002044.1:15249-26779 GCA_002080025.1 Modiolus philippinarum
AATCGGCTTTCGGGTCAGCACCGAAGTACTGACTACTGGGCTGGTGAATACCCTCGGGGACTAACAGTCCACCAGCAGAGGCATCGACCCAGTGGTAACAAATAACTAAATACCGAAGTTACTGTGAATTTATTTTCTGCATATGCGCATTTCGACAACTTATGTCTCTTCAGTGCAGATAAAATCTAAATGTTTGGAAGACCATAAGATCAAATATGTTTAAAAACTGATAGAGAACAATTTCCCAGTGTGATCTAAAAGTAAAGCCAAAATTAGTTAAGGACAGAGCTTTGCATGAGGGAGATACTCCTTAGTTTTCAGCAACATTTACATAAATTTAGATATTGCAAGGTTCGAAATAAAATCGGCTTTCGGGTCAGCACCGAAGAACTGACTACTGGGCTGGTGAATACCCTCGGGGACTTACAGTCCACCAGCAGAGGCATCGACCCAGTGGTAACAAATAACTAAATACCGAAGTTACTGTGAATTTATTTTCTGCATATGCGCATTTCGACAACTTATGTCTCTTCAGTGCAGATAAAATCTAAATGTTTGGAAGACCATAAGATCAAATATGTTTAAAAACTGATAGAGAACAATTTCCCAATCTGATCTAAAAGTAAAGCCAAAATTAGCTAAGGACAGAGCTTTGCATGAGGGAGATACTCCTTAGTTTTCAGCAAAATTTACATAAATTTAGATATTGCAAGGTTCGAGATAAAATCGGCTTTCGGGTTAGCACCGAAGTATTGACTACTGGGCTGGTGAATACCCTCGGGGACTAACAGTCCACCAGCAAAGGCATCGACCCAGTGGTAACAAATAACTAAATAACGAAGTTACTGTGAATTTATTTTCTGCATATGCGCATTTCGACAACTTATGTCTCTTCAGTGCAGATAAAATCTAAATGTTTGGAAGACCATAAGATCAAATATGCTTAAAAACTGATAGAGAGCAATTTCCCAACAATTTCCTTTAGGAACCAGACTAAACAGAATTTGCAACGATATTGGGAACCAGACTACACAGGGAACCTACTTTGTCCCAGGTGTGTAGATGGTGGAATTGACGGTCAGTTTTGACAAATCGAAACCTTTGTTATGTAAACGCACGGGGTGCGTAAACGTTGCATTAGAATTATACGACTCTGATTGACGCCCCAGACATTCAGTTATTGCTTAAATGACATAGTTCAAAAAGATCTGTGTTGTTACAGATGTAAGCACGAAATTTAAATCTTGAGTGTTCTCGTGTAATAAACAATGTGATTAGAAGATAACATCACTTATACGAACAATTTTATGACACTGTTTTCACCTTAGCAACAGTCGGTTCTGTATAGTTTGGAAAGTTTTTCCCTATACACTCATTTTACTTAATAAAACACTTTTATGGGGTCTTTTTATTATTCTTTTTTTAATTTCCTATCAGAAATGTATATCATATGACAATTGAATGGAAATAAAGTAAAATAAAAATCAAATAGCACCCTGACTTTGCATGCATAGTTTTCTATAGGTTATGTCTTACCAATTATCTTTGATTGGGTCTTTAAGATGTGCACGGACGGGATGGCAATTTTATGAAAATTTCGGTATTTTGTTATCTCAAATTCATCAATGATAACAATGTTTATCTTATCAGCACAACGAAACCAAACTAAAGAGAGAACAAATATTCCGAAACTATCTGACCGGGACGTAAATGAACTTTTAAAATGCCTTCAAAAGCGTCACTTGTAATTATGTTTCATTAAAAAGTTCTAAATGTATTAGATGAAATCACAAAAAGGAAAAAAAAAACAAAAACAAAAACAAATCATCGAAATGACCGGTGGCCGTAAGGAGCGAGACCGGTCACCATTCTTAGGAAAATCAGTAGACGTACGTAGGAGACACGTAGCCGTAAAAATGAGATTGGCACGCGTTAAGAATAGACCGGTGCCCGTAATGGAAAAGACCGACAGCTGTACAAAGAATTAGACTAGTAGCCGTAAGGCGTAAGACCTGTTGTCGAAAGGAGTTAAACCGTTTGACGTAAGTATAGTAAGGTCGGTAGCCGTTACAGTGATAACACCAGCCGAAATGAGTGACATCGTTGGCCGTAAGGGAAATGATCGGTGGCCGTAAGGAGTGAGACCGGTGGCCGTAAGGAGTGAGACCGGTAGTCGTAAGCAGTGAGACCGGTAACCATAAGGAGTGAGACCTGTGGCCGTAAGGAGTGAGACCGGTAGTCGTAAGGAATGAGACCGGTAGTCGTAAGGAATGAGGTTAGTCGCCGTATGAAATAACAACATACCGAAGTTACTGTGAATTTTGTTTCTGCATATGCGCATTTCGACATTTTATGTCTTTTCGGTGCATATAAAATAAAAACGTTTGGAAGTCCATAAACCGAAATACGTATAAAACTGACAGAGAGCAAATAACCAATAAGATCTAAATAGAAGAGCCACAATTAGCTAAGGAGAGAGCTATATAACAACGTGTTTGTGAAAAGAAACTGGTCTTGTCGATTTCAGAAAGAAAGAAGAGATGCCTATTATAGTCCTCTAAGAACTAGTTTTCAGATTTGCCGTGCACGTTGATGTCACAAGAAAACAACTCTCATTGGTAAAGTCAGCTGGAAACACAAGTAATGAATTTCCAAAGTTTTTGATTCCATGTTTGGTAATTTTTCAGAAAGTCTCAAACAACATATATTTTTAAAATTCTACCGAACAACCAAATATCCTTGAATTCTTATTAGTCAAAGTAGTGACTATCGCTAATTTGATTCCAAAAATGTAAAAAAAAAATTAAGCTCAGGGTCTAAAGCAACTATTTTTGGGTACTAGCATCACTATCGTTTTTTTTCGACAATCAAGAAATCATGGACTTGGATGGTAAAGGTTTTATCTGCAAAGTGCAGATATGGCTGTCGTTTCGTGCAGATTGTGATAAGAAATGGCCATTAGCTTTGAATTCTCTTTTATTTGGACTTCCCAATGAAATGGCGGCGCCCAATAGGTATCAGTCTGACCGTCCGTCCGTCTGTCTGTCCGTCCATCCGTCTGTCCGTCAGCGTCTTCTATGTCGTACGATAACTCAAGGTTGTCTTCACCGATTTTTGTGACTTTTTTTTTACTGAAAGTTGAACTTGACCCGAGGAAGCTTTTTTCTTTCGTTTTTGAGGAAAATCGGAAAATGATTTGTGATCGTTTTTATATGAAAAAGTGCATATTTTGAAAATTAACTCTATGTCGTTTGATAACTTAAGATTGCCCTCAGGGATTTTAATGATTTGATACTCAAAGTTGAACTTGACCAAAGGAAGCTCCTTTCGTTTTTGAGGAAAATTCGAAAACAATTTTAAGGGAAAAACTTAAGTGCATATTTTGAGAATTAGCTCTATGTCGTACAATAAATTAAGATTGCTTTCAGGGATTTATATGATTTTGATACAAGTGTTAGGTTTATCTTGACCAAAGGAAGCTCCCTTATGTTTTTGAGGAAAATAGGAAAACATTAGTTTTTATATGAAAAACAACATATTTTGAGAATAAGCTCTATGTTGTGTGATAACTTGTTTTTAGGTTGGATCCGCCGTTACAGGTGTTCATGGAGAATGTGAATCTTTGGCTACACGTGTCTCCGAACTAGTCGAAACGTCTCTTTTTTTATACAATCAGATTTGAACCTTGAACAAAAACTGACACCAGAAATTAGTTGTGAAACGGAAATTCGACGAAAAGTCAATCGTCATTGTTGTCTCCCAAAATACATAATACAGCTTTATGACAAAAATATTTCTGTTTCCTGTTTATTTCCATTATCCTTTTTTGAATTATGAATGGACACATTCGATTTACCTGTATATAAGTTATTAGAAAATTGTGGAAAGCGAAATATTTTCCTTGTTTGACATTGTTCACTCGTCAAAACTAATAATCCATCATGACTAATTCAAAACTATTAACAACCCCTTTAGACCTACCTGCCCTGTGATTTATGAGAGGATTGACGGGGTTAAGGGAGACAGGGAGAAAGTGGTTGGAGAAAGAGAAAGGGGAGAGGGACAGAAGAAAGCGGACGGGAGAAAGAGCTAGAGGCTCAGAGACTGTACCTGTATCGCTCACCTGACAAAACGCTTCTATTCCATGCATGACCAAAAATGATCATGTTTTTTTTCCAGTGGGGTAGGGTGTTTAGGAATGTTCTCAATTAGCACCCGTGTGTTTTGTCTGATCCTATTGAAATGAGTATTTTTTGCAAAGGACCTTCTATACATTAAGTATGTCGGATTGAAATGAAATGTGCAATTTTTCATTCCTGTAAAGTTAGGTTGAATTTGCTTCAGTGGTTTCAGAAGAGTAGATGAAAATGTGATTTTCCCATAGGGTACAATGATAAACTATGTTCCGTGCTGGCAGCCATGTTTTCTAACGGATTGTAACGAAATGAGCAATCTTTGTTAAGGACCTTCTATTCATCCTTCCTGTAAAGTTTGGTTGAATTTGCTTCTGCAGTTTCAAAGGAAAAGATGAAAATGTGATTTTTCCCGTAGGGTCATATGTATCCACACTGGCGGCCATGTTTTTTTATTGGATTAGAACGAAATGAGCAATCGTTGTAAAGGACCTTCCATACATCATTCCTGTAAAGTTTGATTGAATTTGCTTCCGTTATTTCAGAGGAGTAGATGAAAATGTGATTTTCCCATAGGGTCCTATGTTAAAGCATGTTCTGTGCTGGCCTCCATGTTTTTCATCGGATTAGAACGAAACGAGCAATCTTTGTTAATGACCTTAAGTACATCATTCCTGTAAAGTTTGGTTCAATTGCTTCAGCCTTTTCAGAGCAGAAGATGAAAATGTGATTTTTCCCATAGGGTCCAATGTTAAAGTTAAGTTCCGCGCTGGCGGCCATGTTTTTTATCGGATCGGAACGAAATGAGCAATCTTTGTAAAGGACCTTCCATACATCATTCCTGTAAAGTTTGGTTGAATTTGCTTCTGTGGTTTCAGAGGAGAAGATGAATATGTGAAAAGTTTAACGGACGGACGGACGGACGACAGACGCCAAGAGCTCACACTGACCCTTCGGGTCAGGTGAGCTAAAAAGGGTCAATAAAAGGAGAAGGAGAAAAGTGCCAAGAAAGGGAGACCGGGAAATAGGGAGGGATAAAGGAGAGAGGGGATATGATAAAGGAGATTGTAGAATAGGGGTGGGAGAAAAGAGGACATCTACCTTTCCGCCCCTCATTATTGCACGAACGTAAATGAGACTATCTTAATCTATTATGGACTTATCCCGAGTGAACAGTTTTCCTATATTTAGTGTTGTCTGGTGTGTATAGTGCACGAGCCGACAAACGAGGGCACTATACACAACAGACAACACTATATAGGAAAACGGTTCTCGAGGGAGAAGCCCATAATTAATTTAGTACATAACACAAAAATAAGCAGACTGAAAATAGTAAGCCGGAAGTCACGTGAGGTATAGTCCCGTCCTCAAGTATAGTATCCCGCTGTCAAGGTAAACAAACAACTGTTCAAATATAGTGACGTCAGATTATCCAATGAAATCATGGGATCTTTACCTGTTATGTACTAAACTGATATATATCTATGATTAATGCATGGACACTGGGCTATAATTTGACTGGTAATTGCATTGGTGCCAAGCGTGGAACAGATTATTCTTACCTTTCGGAACACCTGATAATACCGACCGTTACCAGTGTTTTTGTTTTCTGTTGTCTTGTATCCCCTCGCCCAACGGAGTTCGGGAGGGGATATAGAATCTCGTCCGTCCGATTGTCCGTCCGAGTTTCCGTCCGTTCGTCCCACCTCAGGTTAAAGTTTGGGTTAAGGTTCACATCTGAAAAACTACATGTGGCACATCAATCATCTTTGGTCAGTGGATGCGTCTTGGAGAGTGATGCTGCTTCAGATGATAATCGGGTCACTCTGCCCTACATTTTACGTTTCAGTGACTCAGGTTGAAGTTTGCGTTAAGGTTCATATCTGAGAAAACTACATGTGGCACATCAATTATCTTGGTCAGTGGATGCGTCTTGGAGAGTGATGCTGGTTCAGATGATAATTGGGTCACTCTGAACTACATTTTACGATTCAGTGACTCGGTTAAAGTTTAGGTTATGGTTCAAATCTGAGAAACTACATGAGGCACATCATCATCTTTGGAAGGTGGATGCGTCTTAGAGAGTGATGCTGCTTTAGATGATAATCGGGTCACTCTGCCCTACATTTTACGCTTCAGTGACTCCGGTTAAAGTTTACGTTAAGGTTCATATCTTAGAAACTACACGTGGCACATCAATCATCTTTGGTCGTTGGATGCGTCTTTGAGAGTTATGCTGCTTCAGATGATAATTGGGTCACTCTGACCTACATTTTACGCTTCAGTGACTCAGGTTAAAGTTTGCGCTAATGTACATATTTGAGAAACTATATGCAGCATATTAATCATCTTTGGTCAGCGGATGTGTCTTGGAGAGTGATGCTGCTTTAAATGATAATCGGGTCACTCTGTCCTACATTTTACGCTTCAGTGACTCGGGTTAAAGATTGCGTTAAGGTTCATATCTGAGAAACTACATGTGGCACATCAATCATCTTTGGTTACTAGATTTGTCTTGGAGAGTGATGTTGCTTCTGATGATAATTGGGTCACTCTGACCTACATTTTATGCTTCAGTGACTCAGGTTAAAGTTTACATTAAGGTTCATATCTGAGAAACTACATGTGGCAAATCAATCATCTTTGGTCAGTTAATGCGTCTTGGAGAGTGATGCTGCTTAAGATGATAAATGGGTCACTCTGACCTTTATTTAATGCTTCAATGACTCAAGGTTAAAGTTTGTGGTAAGATACATATCTGAGAAACTACTTGTGACACACCAATCATCTTAGGTTAGCAGATGTATTTTGGAGAGTGATGCTGGTTCGGATGATAATTGGGTCACCCAGACCTACATTTTAGGCTTCAATGACTCAGGTTATAGTCTGTGTTAAGGTTCATATCTGAGATACTACATCAATCCTCTTAGGTCAGTGGATGCCTCATTGAGAGTAATGCTGTTTTTGAGAATTAATATTTTTTTAAAACTTGACTGAATTTAGAAATTTAATTGCTACAGGCGATGGGATTAGCTGTCGTTTCCGACTGCTCCCATCTTGTTTGTATTTGTTTTCCTCGTCGATGATGTTTGTGATATGATTGTCGGTATACTACGAATATACAGGTGTTAATTGAGAGCTAGATAAGTAACATGTGCCATAGATGTTCATTGGTCTTGTCCAAGGATTATAAAATGACATTTTCTAGTAATCTGTTACCCAACAGATCTTTTACCACCATTATTTACCTGGTTATAAGACGGGTGCCAATAATTGTGTAGAAGGTCATGCTCAACCGTCTGAAGCATGATGCTACCCGCTTCGATCTTTCTTTCTTTTTTTTATTATGGGGGGGTGGGGTGGAATTTTTTGTTTTGCGGTGTTCTTTGTCTCCATTTGTGAGGCTCCTCATTGGTGCATCAGATAATAAAGTGTTTTTAGCACTTGTAACAAATATGGTAATTTGTAGTCATTTTCACAAAATATTGTAATCAAATAATCGGGTAATCAAGAATGCTCATTTGTGTTGCATATGACTTGCAGTATTTTTGATTCCATATTTTCCCTTCTGAAAATCTTTGTACAATTTATCACTTTAAATAATTTCACAAAATAATAATCAAAATTAAAAGAAATGGTATATTTACCAATCAACCGGTTTTCCAAGCTG
Source organism: Modiolus philippinarum (assembly GCA_002080025.1). Classification (NCBI taxonomy): domain Eukaryota; kingdom Metazoa; phylum Mollusca; class Bivalvia; order Mytilida; family Modiolidae; genus Modiolus; species Modiolus philippinarum. The sequence continues at coordinate 23,053 of MJUU01002044.1, forward strand.
GGACAAACATTCCATGGCATAGTTTCCATTTATAAATGTCCACCATGCAAACAGTGAAATAAACATACTAATTATAGTCCTTCCCATTTGAGTGAAATTTACTATTTGCCAGTGAAACAGTCGTTTCCCCGTTTTAAATTTCATTTTATTGCTATGAGGAAGTTTACAAAATTGATGTGTTATATTATTAGATTTAAACGAGTTCAATATGGGGCACCTAAGCTGTCATAATTGCAGATCGATGAAACAGAACTATTATATATACAACAGCTAAACCAATTAAAAGTCGGAATTATAATCATAGGCTGAATTTTCTTCACTAACGAAAATAGCAACTCGGGGAACAATCAGGAGAAAAGGACACCTATCTGTCCGCCCTTTATATTCGGCCTTAAAATACTGTTCCGCGGGTCAAAAAAGAAGGCATATGCATGATCCATGACCGAATCGTCAGTCAAAAGAACGAACAGTCCATGGCAAACGGTTTTTTATTGCTTAACACTGGACCCTGTTAATTTGATTCGTTTCAACATAATCAATTATAATTCAGCATATTCATTCGTGTACTACAGAACTAGAAAACAAGTACGTATAAATTTCACAAATATCATTCAAGCATACAGAGTAAATAAAATGAGAATTTCATATTCTATTTTGTTTACATCAACAGAAAAAATATTTGTTGCTTGCACTCATTGCACCAAATTAATCGCAGAACCTTTAAAAAGTGAAGTAAATATATTGGTATGCATGCAATCTACAGATACCTTGTAGTTCCAAGTTCAAAAGTCCAATGGTGCATTTAATTTACCCTCAACCGCAAAACGTAGTGGGCTTGCTACGACCTGCCAAAACATGACAAAATATTTTGAGCAGAAAACTATTTAAATACATTTCTATGTCAAAAGGCATAATGGTGGGCTGTCAAAATCATGTGTATCATAATGTATGTTATAGTGATGAATATTCGGCCTGCCAAATTATATCCGTATTATGTGAAAGGCAAAATGCTGGCTCTGCCGAAGAAAATATCTTGGTCAGTTGCAGAATGTTTGCTTCGCCAAAATATTCCAAAGGGAAGAAAGCATAATGCTGAATCCATTGTTGGAATGCATAAATCGCAACCTTTTGTCACGCGCATGATAAAATGTATAATGCAGTATCATGCCCATATATATCCTTTTTTGAGGATGGATTATCCTCGATCTGCTATTATGTTCTAAGATAATTTTTAATCGGCTAAAATATATATGTCTCAAGGTAAGAAGGCGTTACAGCCCTTTCCATAAAGTGTTGTTATCTTTTCCTGGATTTGGAACTCTCCGTTCAAGTAGAGGTGGGAACACCCTTTGCTCTCGGTTATCATTACTCGTATGCGGTTCGAAGACAAGAATTAAGGTTGCTCACTCGTCACAGATTTCAGAACTCCTCTAGTTTTCCCGAGTCCGAATTTTGCACACGGACCCCCACTTTTTATTTCATGAATGTCTTCTATAGGTCAAATTAAGACACCTGACAAGTTTTCATATAATCCTTGATGTAACTTCCTTGCTTTTAGACAAAAAATAGCACTAATATTAAAACTAAGGGAAAACCCAGACAAATAAATTTCCCGCCATTTTTTTTAAAATGTCCTGTGTCTTCGTTAAAAGCACACGGACCTATATATTTCCTTTAAACATTTCATTTAGTCTACAATGCTTGATCAATTAAAATATGTTTCAAGAAATCCTTCATATAAACAATATCAGGACTGGGCATTCTTAACTAACAAGGCATAACGACGCGATGCTGTAATTTTAGTAACGTTAGTATATAATCCAAATCACGGGGCTTAACCTCTAAGTCAAGAATAGGCTCGGAGCGTCCCAAATACGCCATTATTTGCTCGGAGTTCCCAAATTTATCACCAAAATATGTATTTTATCTAGATTTAACAAACCATGTTCAAAATTGAAAATGCTCATTCGGAGGTTAACTGTTAGTCTTAAATGGCTGTCCATAAAAAATCATTCAAACAGAGCTAGTAGTCGAGTTTACCTTGCATAACATATGTGTATTTTGATGGTTGTGAGCGGACGGCGTATAAGTACAGAAGAATAATACACAGAATCCAGTTTATTTTAAGTTTTGTTTTCCTTTCTTGCAATTTTTAAACATTTAAATCAATATAAGTTAATATACAGTCGTTTCAAGGGGGATCCAGGATTTTTTGGAAATCGAGAAAAAAATAGAGAAATTTTGGTAATTACCCTGATTTTACGCACTTAACATTTAATTTTTCCCTTCAAAGATGGGACGGCACACGTGACATTCACCCCTCTTAATCCACACCGAATCATGGGTTTCAACCATCCCTCATTAAATTCCGATATCATGCAAGAGTACAAGATAAACATTGGTATTTAAGATTTATATGAATCATTCTGTTTATTGTTCATTCTTCTAATTAAATTCCTAAACAATACACACAATAGATATCAAAGTACTTTTTTGTTGACAGGAACGAATTTGTTTTAAAAGAACACGTATAATTTTCCTTATCAAATTCCATTTCATTGTTGTATGTTCGGGGCGACCCTTTACAATACTATTAAACCATTAAATATCTCTTGTTAATGTTTTACAATAGAATCTCCTAATATAGACAAGTTCATTATTCAATTTTCACAAATGACCGAAAAATAAACATTTGATTATAGCTCGCGATATCTATATGGATAACATTAAACAAAAAGATAATTATGAAGGAAGACAAATTTTTATTGCCATTTAATAGTAACCTTGCATAAAAGGGTTCGAAAAGAATAAAATTTGAATACCACATTATATGGAAGTTACTCATTACATACACATATGTAAAATATGCATACTTTTGAAGGAATCACCACGAGTTAGATGGATGACATGTGTACCGATATTGGAGGATATAACAGGGAAATTTTCTTGAATTTGTCCAACAGAGAACGGTTAGAGTATACGTGCTCTATATGGTGAGTAAGTAGTTGGGTTTTATTGGGTCGCCTGCACCTAGTGTAAGATTAACACATAGGGAACGCATTCCGTCCTCTTGCACATGTCCGTTTGTCCGTCCGTCTTGATTCTGAAATTTTAAGCATTATCAGCATATAATTCTAAAGCGACTGGTACTTTTAAACCAAACTTGCAGCTATGCTTCGATATATCCTGCAGATGTGCACCATGCAGTTTGTTTTTCATAACTGTTCGTTTTTTTATAAGATTTTCATGTATCATTTTAGATTATTGTTATTAGAATGTTACTTTGGATTTTGTGATTATAGTTTTCCAGGAGATGTGAGGGTGAGCCTCCATTATCCGCAACTCTCCCTAAATTCCACGGATGGAACACATAGCATCAAAATTGTACCACAGAAACACACAAACATTCGTTTTGTAACGGAAAGCAAAGGAGTAGGTTCGGTATAGCCGGTTTTGGGCCCAAAAATTAACAACATATTAGTGGAGATATAGCACTCTTTTTACAATGTTTAATATGAAAAAGAAAGGAAATGGGGTAAATGTCAAGGAGACAACATCCCATATCCAGGTTAAAACGACCCAAAACAAAGCATCTAGGGGTCACCGTACGGTCTTCAACACAGTGAGGAACGTCACACCATATAGCAAGCCCCAAATGGCCCCAAAAAGGTAAAAAAGCGAATAAATTAATGGAAACAAACCACATCCAATAACCCAAATATCAAGA
>MJUU01002046.1:2245-13115 GCA_002080025.1 Modiolus philippinarum
CAGGGGTATGGTAAGAACGGTTTTTGGCATCCATACACCTTTTACTCTATCCAGTTTTCTTATTTATAAAAAAAATTACAGATACACTACTTGTGATACAAGACCACTTCTATACTTATCGTTAAATGACAAGTCACAGATTTGTGATCCTCTCACCACTTAGATTTGTATCCCAGAAATCGTACAATAGTAAATGAGTACGTCACAACAAAACTTGATGATAATCAATTGTATGACGGCAGTATACTTCCTTAAAACAACGGCAGTAGAATACCGAAGGAACAAATGAGCGAAACCCACAAAAACCGAAGCCCAAAGAAACAGAAAACAACCACGCTAGAAACAAAAAACAACGACGCAAGACAGACACAAAGCACAGAAACAGAAATCACAACATTCAGAACAAAGGCACTCACAGTGTGAACTCCAGCGAAACCGAGAGCGACATCAGGTGCTCCGGAAGGGCAAGCATGTCCCGCTCTGTCAACAGCACCCGCCACACTGTGAGTGATTCAATCCGGGAAAATGTCAAAGTCGGTAGTCAAATCCGGGAAGACGTGAAATTGATTTTGATGATCAAAATTTTTTTCCTTCGTTTTCTATTGTCTGTGCATATTATATGAAAACTACATACTCGTTCTTCTTAGTGATTCAGTAAGAGCCTCCCTCGCGAGTATATTTGCTTTAGTTTATGCTATTGTGATTGAATGGTTATTCTATGATGGTTAAATAAAATGGTGTTTCTGAGATTTTTGCGAACCCAGATAAGTTCATAGTAAGTTAAGTGTTATCTTTCGATGGAATTTTGGTCATTTCTGCATCTCTGTAATGATGTCAGCACGGTTAGTACTAGAAAAGAACTTGACCTTCATTTTTAACGTTAACATCACGGGTAAATGAAGAGTGAATAAAAAAAAAACTTGGAGATGGTATTCCAAATAGTCATCATGAGAATAAAATTCAAACAGTAATCATATCATTATAAAATGACGGTTTGCTATAAAGAAGTAAATAAAACTTTTTTTCATAGTTTATGGTTTATTGAATGAAACAATATAACTGATTGGAGTGTGAACGTTTCGTATGGACGTACTGAAGAATTGAATGATTCATTTTGGAGTGTGAACGTTTCGTATGGACGTACTGAAGAACTAAATGATTCATTTTGGAGTGTGATCGTTTCGTATGGACGTACTAAAGAATTGAATGATTCATTTTGGAGTGGGAACGTTTCGTGTGGACGTAATGAAGAATTGAATAATTCCTTTTGGAGTGTGAACGTTTCGTAAGGACGTACTGAAGAATTGAATGATTCATTTTGGAGTGTGAACGTTTCGTTTGGACGTACTGAAGAACTGAATGATTCATTTTGGAGTGTGAACGTTTCGTTTGGACGTACTGAAGAATTGAATGATTCATTTTGGAGTGTGAACGTTTCGTATAGACGTACAAGGAAACTTACCATACCAATATTCAATCATTATAAAAATAAAACTAATGACTTTCTTACATAACGTAGTTAAAGATTGATAATAAAGCACGTTCAACGAGTGGGATGAATTGACTGTAGATTTCAATAAAATTAATTCGGTATTCATTGGAAGACTTGTGTTGCCTGCTACACTGGTGAGCTGTTGTTCACTTTGTGAAGCTGTAACATTAAATGGAAATTATAAATATAAGATGCACAACAACTTGATCATGTGAAAAAAATAAAATATTGTATCATGAATTAATGTTTACTACAAAAGCGTTTCAGATTATCAACCAACGGCAGTACAATACCGAATAAACAAGGGATGTGGTTATTATAAAAATCAAAGTCCAAAGACATGGCAAACACGGCAAAAATGGCAAAAATGAGAACACAGAAAACCAAAATGGCAAAAATGGCAAAACGAGAACACAGAAAACCAAAAACATAACAAGGACATGAGCCAGCCACAAGGCACGGAAATAAAAACTTCGACATTCAGAGCTAAGGCACTTATAGTGTGAACTCTCATGAAACATCATATCCTGAAAGTATGGTTGAGATCTGAATTTTGGAAAAGTTGTAGATTAACTAATCAAATAAGCTATTTTGGCTCAGTGAACATTTAAAATGTCTTTAAAATAAAACAAAATAAGTATCAACTGCTCAACTAATTTAGGTAAAACTAGAAAAACTTTGAGCAAAGCTCACCAATAAATACCCCACAATCCCATTTGATTCCAGAAATAATAAAATCCATCAAATCAAACTATGAAATAGAGGATGCACATCTACATTATGTCATGAACACTGTGCTTAAGTTTCATGAAAATATATGAAGTGGTTCAGGAGGAGTAGGGGATAAGAGATTGGTACCAACTAGAAAATGTAATGGGCAAGTCAAGGTTTGGTATGTGAAACTCAAAAATCATTCGAATCAAATTCTGAAAAAGGAGGTGCACATCTACATTATGTCATAAAGACTGTGTTAAAGTTTCATGAAAATCTGTTCACTGGTTCAGCAGGAGTAGCGGATAAGAGATGGGTACCCCCTTGTAATGTAATCGCTACGTCCATGTTTTGCTATGGGAACCCCAAAAATCAATCAAATCAAATTCTGAAATAGGAGGTCCACATCTATACATTATGTCATAAGACTCTGTTAAAGTTTCATGAAAATCTATTCAGTGGTTCAGGAGGAGTAGCGGATAAGAGATGGGTACCCCCTTGTAAGGTAATGGCTAAGTCCATATTTTTCTCTGGGAAACCCCAAAAACCAATCAAATCAAATTCTGAAATAGGAGGTGCCCATCTACATTATGTCATAAAGACTGTGTTAATATTTCATGAAAATCTATTCAGTGGTTCAGGAGGAGTAGCGGATAAGAGATGGGTACTCCCTTGTACACTGTAAAAAATGCGTCGAAGTGGAAGACATGTTTTAGAGCATTTTTTGCCCTAGACATGTTTAATCCCGAAACGCTATTCCTTTAGATATGTCACTACATAAGACGTGTCTAGAAATAAGACGCCTTAAGCATAGACATGTCTCAGTTGTAAACATTTAATGGTTAAGACGTGTCATCATATAAGACATGTATGGTCAGAAAAACCAAACTAGAAAAACTGTGAGCACAGCTCACTGATATATCCCCCCCGCTCCTTCATTTGATAATCTATTAAATTAAACCCTGAAATAGAAGATGCGAATCTACATTATGTCACAAAGACTGTGTTAAAGTTTCATGAAAATCTATTTAGTGGTTCAACAGGAGTTGCGGATAAGAGATGGGTACCTACTTGTAATGTACTGGCAAAGTCCATGTTTTGCTATGGGAAACCCTTAAAATCAATCAAATCAAATTCTGAAATAGGAGGTGCACATCTACATTATGTCAAAAGACTGAGTTGAAGATTCATGAAAATCTATTCAGTGGTTCAAGAGGAGTAGCGGATAAGAGATGGGTACCCCTTGTAATGTAATGGCAAAGTCCATGTTTAGCTATGGGAAACCCTAAAATCAATTAAACCAAATTCTGAAATAGCAGGTGTACATCTACTTTATGTCATAAAGACTGTGTTAAAATCCAATGAAAATCTATTCAGTGGTTCAGGAGGAGTAGCGGATAAGAGATGGGTACTCCCTTGTAATGTAATGGCAAAGTCCATGTTTTGCTTTGGGAAACCCCAAAAATCAATTAAATCAAATTCTGAAATAGGAGATGCACATCTATATTATGTCACAAAGACTGTGTTAAAGTTTCATGAAAATCTATTCAATGGTTCAAGAGGAGCAGCGGATAAGAGATGGGTACCCCCTTGTAATGTAATGGCAAAGTCCATGTTTTGCTGTGGGAAACCCCAACAATCAATTAAATCAAATTCTGAAATAGCAGGTGCACATCTACATTATGTCACAAAGACTGTGTTAAAGTGTCATGAAAATCTATTCAGCGGTTTGGGAAGAGTAGCGGATAAGAGATGGGTACCCCCTTGTAATATTATGGCAAAGTCCATGTTTTGCAATGGGAAACCCCAAAAATCAATTAAATCAAATTCTGAAATAGCAGGTGCACATCTACATTATAACACAAAGATCTGGGGAAAATTGCAAGCAAGACATTCAGACTTTTATTGTGACACTTCATGCAAACATGTGATTACTGTCTTTCATATGGTATTTATATACAACTTACAAAAACAGCTTTTAATTACAATCATAATACACAAAAAAGTCATTTGCAACTGAAAAATATTTTAATTCTGCATCATTCAAGATTCTGTTAATTTGTGTACAATAAAATCTTTTACATCAAAATGTTTTAGTTTTAGCACACCTGTTTCCGATTTTGCTACATACTAGTAACTACATACTACAACAGCACAAAAGTAAAAGTACATAAAGTACTGAAAGTTTTACTGTGTGCCTGTTTATGGGCAATTTTAGTTGATTAAAACAGAGATATTAAGAAATAATTTGTTTTTGATTATTTTTATTGGTAGATTGAATGCTGTCTCCTTGACATTTACCGCGTTTTCTTTCTATTTCATTCTAACAAGATTCTTAGTCTCAAACATTAGTTGTTCACAATATACTCTTTTCTTAAAGGACATTGAATCAGCTTTGTTGTATTTGACATTTCAGTTTACAATTTTTCTATTTTGTAATTACCAACTAGTGTCAATATCAGCTGTTGTTGGGATTATTCTAATGCATTGGTAGATAATCAGAGTGCAACTACATCAGGATTTAAATCTTCATTTTCAGGAAACTACAATAGTGGCTGCAAGTATGGAAAAAGACAACAAAAATGTATGATACTTTTGTGTGATGAGAAATTTCTTTGGATTCGACAAAAAATATCAGGAATTTCAAATTCCTAATTGTCTAATCCAAATATTTTCAAAGTCTATTTCTCACTGCCAAAAAGTGCCATGTATTTTTATTTCTTTTTTTCATTCTTTTTTATATCAAGAGATGCAAGACATGTCTTGATTCAAGACACTTAAAAGTTAGACATGTTTAATATCTGAGCACCAATTGAAAATACATGTCTAGATTTAAGACGTTTTTCAATACATATCAAGCTGTAAGACATGTCTTATATAAAGATGAGCAAAGCTCATTGTTGAAGGCCTCATGGTGATTTCAAGATGAAGAACAACAATAAAAGCGTTGTTCCTTTGCTTGTTTTTTACAATGTATTTGTAGAGACTTTGTCTCATGTGCATTTACTCCATATCCTTTTATTCACCATGTCTAAAAAGTGATCCATGAATAGTGCATAGAAAAATGTCCAAGGCCTAGACACATATTTTACAATGTAATGTAATGGCTAAGTCCATGTTTTGCTATGGGAAACCCAAAAATCAATCAAATCAAATTCTGAAAAAATAGGTGATCATCTACATTATGTCATAAAGACTGTGTTAAAGTTTCATGAAAATCTATTCAGTGGTTCAGGAGGAGTAGTGGATCAGAGATGGGTACCCCTTGTAACGTAAAGGCTAAGTCCATGTTTTGCTCTGGGAAACCCCAAAAATCAATCAAATCAAATTCTGAAATAGGAGGTGCACATCCACATTATGTCATAAGACTGTGTTAAAGTTTCATGAAAATCTATTCAGTGGTTCACGAGGAGTAGCGGATAAGAAATGGGTACCCCCTTGTAATGTAATGGCTAAGTCCATGTTTTGCTATGGGAAACCCCAAAAGTCAATCAAATCAAATTCTGAAATAGGAGGTACACATCTACATTATGTCACAAAGACTGTATTAAAGTTTCATGAAACTCTATTCAGTGGTTCAGTAGGAGTAGCGGATAAGAGATGGGTACCCCCTTGTAATGTAATTGCAAAGTCCATGTTTTGCTATTGGAAACCCCAAGAATCAATCAAATCAAATTCTGAATAAGAGGTGCACATCTACATTATGTCATAAAGACTGTGTTAAAGTTTCATCAAAATCTATTCAGTTGTTCAGGAGGAGTAGCGGATAAGAGATGAGTACCCTCAGGTGTAACGGACGGACGGACGGATGGACGGACGGAAAGACGGACGGACGGAAGGACAGACGGACAACCCCATCACTATATACCCCCACTTTTCAAGAGGGGGTTATAAAGGTTTCATGAAAATCTATTCAGTGGTTGTAATGTAATGGCTAAGTCAATGTTTTGCTATGGAAAACCCCAAAAGTCAATCAAATCAAATTCTGAAATAGGAGGTGAACATCTACATAATGTCATAAAGATTGTGTTAAAATCAATCAAATCAAATTATGAAATAGGAGGGGCACATCTACATATATGTACATTATGTCATAAAGACTGTGTTAAAGTTTCATGAAAATCTATTCAGTAGCGGATAAGAGATGAGTACCCTCAGGTGTAATGGACGGACGGACGGACGGAAAAACGGACGGACGGACGGACAACCCCATCACTATATACCCCCACTTTTCAAGTGGGGGGGGGGTATAAATATACATGTATTCTGCAAATTCGTTTTGAATATGATTTATGGTTTTGAAGGAGTTACGGATGAACAAACCGAATTTTGGCTCAGTTAACCTCTCAAACTTGAAAAATCAAAATTTTACATATTAATTGCATAACTAGACCAGGTGAACAATATATTCTGAAAGTTTGGTAAAAATCGGACTTATAGACATGATAGATCTAGCTTGAAGGAGTTGCGGATTCAAAACGACAGACGAAACAGAACGACAACGACGTCAACTCAAGACGGCGGATGGTAATGCTATGTGTGAGCTCTGTTTACTGTAGGCGACACAAAAAATAATTACTGTTACAATATTTATTTTTAGTGGAGCTTATTCTGTAACGTAAAAAACTTATGTCTTCATTTCCTAATAAATAGTGTTTATCAGTTATATCTTATCATATAACATTCGAGTGTTAAGTATAGGGCTTACACTGAAACCTAAAAAAATACATTAAGGAGTATGGTGATCTTAAATGATAGCAAATTTGTTGAATTCAAATATAAGCGATCGTATGATACACCTATTGGCATTTTTGGTCTATTCACGCAAGGACTCATTATACGTCCTTGATTCACGCTTGTATTCTTAAACTGAATAAAAAAAAATAAATTGAAAAAACTAAAGCCTCCTGTTACAGTTTCCGTCACTTATCATCGAACAATCTGTGTTTGTTTTTATTTTTGATCTTCCAAATTGTTTATGTTTATCTGAATTGAAGAGACATTGGTCGTCGAACTGGCCATTTGCAAAAGTCATATTCACTCCTACTTCGGTATTTGTCATTGAATTCTACATTTCCAAGTGTTTTATTCTGTAATGAAGAAAATGAGTTGTCGAAAATAGCTATAGATATATACTTAACTTCGGTACGTGTATAAAATATATTTGCAACTTGAACTTTTTGTACTACACACGAAGTTTTCTTTTTTTTAATCAACTGAAGGTCACTGACCAACCACAGAACATCTTAATGTTTAATGAGACGGTATTTCAAGATTTGTTAATTATCGTTTTTCTTTGACAACCTTATTCCACCAACAGCTGGTAACGACTGATAGAGCTAATCAAAGAGCACATTAACAGAACACGTTCTGATTGTAGAAACATACGTCTGGCCATTAATGTGCGTTAAATTGAAGGATTTATGTAACTAATGATATTTTAATACTAATGATGACGTAGTTGATAAAGAGGATAATTAAAGATACCTCTTATTTCAAGGGAGGAAGTCGTACTTGCTTTTTCAAAGAACCTTTTTGTTGTGTTTTCTAAACGAGGGAGTCCACTTCCCAAATGTAGAGGTATATACAGACATTTTGCTGGAATGGGTCTGTTTTTTAAGTTTTTAGTTGTCAACTATATGAATGCAAAGTAATTTTCTGCATCTTGTATATAAATGGGTCTCAAATCAACCGCAAATGACCTTCCACACTACAATTACACAAAGTTTATTATACAGCTGGGTTGATTAATTTTGAAATTTACTATATGAACGGGACGATATTCTGTTCACGGCACCGTTTCGAAACTGCCAGCGGCAGGGGTGCAGGGGTGCAGCCAATTTTACTTGTACATAAAGTGAGCCAACCCCCCCCCCCCCCCCCCCNTTTTGTCATTGTAACAGCTTACAAACATACTTAGTGTATTTTCATTTTATCTTTTGTAGTTTTTACCGTCGACTTACACCTAATAAAGTTGTGATTGATGTCTTCAAGTGCGTTTTCATTAATACAAATTGGGTTATGGTTATACTTGATGTCATTCCCCAGGGATAGGACTGAATAACCCTCAATGATCGGTTTCGCTCGATTTATTATAGTGGCAAACGTTCACTGATGTGGTTAATAATCACAATCCATTCAAATATACAACTTTGAGAAACATCATGGCTTTGTTACCATGTAGTCATTATTTAAGAAGAGGTTGTGAAAACTGCAATAATGATCGAACATTACCTTTGGTGTAATATTTTTTAGACAATAATTTGGCTTTTTTGACAAAATGGCTGAACAAACTACAAGCACGACATCAGCGAAGTGGTTGTGAAAAGTAGACGTAATATGCTCTGGGTATATGTATATTACTGCTGACATATCATCATGCTAGTCGTTAGGAGTTTATATCAGATGTCCAGAGGCATAATGAGCTGATGATGGTGTATCAGTGATCTCTTTAATTTCAAGTTTATTTCAGGCAAATAGGATGAAGGATGATTGTTCAATGAAAGAACGCCATTTATATTATAAGTGAAACTGAAATTAAAGGACATGGCTAGCTTAGCATGCGTTTTTTTCTGAACTAGCCTTCTTATGAACTTGGCTTCATACGAATAAGGAATAAGGTACATGTAAATGTGGCACAGAATTAGTCCCCATATGTATCCATATTGTCTGCTGGAACTGTTAATAAAATTCCCTCTTAATTCGACAAATATTTGTCTACAAAAAATATGCGATGGCATATTGAGCGGTCACATATCGTCTATACAATATATAACGCAAATTTATAATATAATTATGTAATCTGCGAACCGACATCTTTACTGTCAGTCTGTTCAAAGCAGGTCGGACTTATTTACCCTGTATCCATCATGTTTAACATACGATTTATCAATCTGATTAAAAAGTACAAAAGATAAAATTTTGCATAATCTTATTCACTTGAGAACAACTTCAAACTTGGCTCCGAAAGTGCAACATGGAAAATACACAGGATACCTTACAGTCCTTAAAGATACACATTGTTGAAATACATCTACATAAACGCTTCAATAAAAACAGATCACTATGAAAAAATATGGTTACGAAACAGGCACGTGTCAGCATTCATTCTAAAATTAGGTTGCATCTATGATCACTAGCGATAGATAAATCATTGGATATGTATAGAAAACATGAGAGAGAGAGAGAGAGGAAAGGACGGAGAGACTTCAAATGTTCATATCTATTATAAAACTTCTTAAATGTATTCAATAACTTATGAAATCTGTAACCCTGTTGTAAAAGTTTGGTTGTGATAGTAAGGTTACGTTCATTAAAATCGTCAAGAGTAGAACAAACTCGTGCGAATCGTACCAGTTGAGAAATATCCATAAGATGGAGTTAGAGGGATGTCGCCGGCAAGAAAAGGGACCGTTTATCATATATTTTAGTTTTTATTTTACCGGAGTCAATAATGATAGTAAGATCCAGAAAAGGGCAGTATTTAGAATCATTGTTAGTTTTATTTAATTTTAGTTGTTGCGAGTAAATAATGTCTACATAATCTAAAAACTGGGGATTATCAAAAGTGAGGATATCGTCAATATACCTGCTGTTATCATTGAAAATAGAAATAAGTTTATCACTGTTTGGTATTGTTCCGTTTTGAGGTTTTTTTCACGAAGTCTCGTTCGTAACAGAAAAGAAAAAAGATCTGCAATTAGAAGTGCACAATTTGTACCCATGGGAATACCTATGACCTGTTGATAAATTGTGTTCCCAAAACGAACAAAAATATTGTCCAGCAAAAGATATATCTTGGGCCGATTTCAAGAATATGGTATAATTGTGTCAAAAACATGTTAGATGGTCTCGTATATGTCTACTTTGCTACGGCGCTAGGGACCGTCTTGAACTTACTATGGGGCATGAGCAAAGCTCATTGTTTAAGGCCTCATGGTGACATTGAAGACAAACAATAAAAGCGTTGTTCCTTTGCCTGTTTTTCACCATGTATTTGTAGAGACTTTGTCTCATGTGCATTTACTCCACATCCTTTCATTCACCATTTCTAGGGAAACCAAATTATTCGATCTTCAGGAGACCCATTTTCCTTTTTATATATACCTTTATTTCTATGATTTACACAATAAAATGATTCGGTAAAATAAATCTGTTGTGTTTTACTTTTTTAAAAATTTTCAAAAATAAGGATATTTTGGTAAATATTAAATAGTCTTCTTTGTCCAATGAACCTTTGATTCGGTTAATACGGTAAATAAAATTCTGTTAATAACACAATTATTTTTTTCAACTCTGTCAATAAATTAACGTCTTCATTATGATAAATCTTTTTTTTCTGAGTTTTCTGATTATATTGAAGTTGTTAAAATTGGCCATTACACAGGTCGAACCTGCTATTAAAATAATTCTAAGTATACAATAATTTTAGTGTGATCACGTTTATGTTTGTTTGATGTCTATATCATACACATGACCTGTAATTGATACTGACAGCAAAGGCAGATAAAGGTGTAATTGACCAAGTAATCAAGCTTTTATGCCACGATGATTCTAAGTGGAGGTCTCGCGTGCACGAGGCACTCCAAATGTAGATCGATTACATATGTGATATAATTTGTAGAAAACGGATCTGTTTAACAAGTAAAATACAAACTTTGCAGGTAA
>MJUU01002047.1:20113-32007 GCA_002080025.1 Modiolus philippinarum
CAGTGGTTTCAGAGGAGAAGATGAAAATGTGAAAAGTTAACGGACAGACGACGGACGACGGACGACGGACGACGGACGCCAAGTGATGGCAATAGCTCACACTGACCCTTTGGGTCAGGTGAGCTAAAAAGGGGAGCTGTTACACCGAGAGAAATTAAGCCGCCCAATTTTCATTTTATGCCAAGTAGTTGTGGTATAAATCTAGGAAGTGACCAGTATTAAGTATACTAACGGGAAATGAAACTCTCCCAGAAGCTATGGAATTGTGAGCAGTCTAACCAAAATGAATTGATTATCATGAGTGCACAACGCAATTGACTTATAAATGTCATAACGGATGAACCAAATATTGATCTTAATCAATTTTGCTAACCATTTTAAGGATCAAGGAAACCCTACTAAAGTTAATCAAACATTTGAAAATAATTCCAATTGGTTTTGTAACGACCAATTTCATTGGTCAACGTCAATAAAAACAAAGAAGTTATTTCTCGATAAACGCTTCTTGTCGATTACTACGCTCTGAGATAAAATAGTGCAGTAAATGATGACGTCAAATTCAGACACAACTTTGTTTAAAGTGCAAGGAATTGGAATTATAAGAAATAAAAGTAATTTTGGAGGTGTCTATGGATGTGTAAACGCGGCCTTTCACTCACAAACTTTACACAAAGTCCTTCGGACTTTATTTAGTTTGTGAGTGAGATGGCCGCGTTTACACATCGATAAACTCCTCCAAAATGACTTTTATTCCTATAATGAAACAGATATTGAATTAATAAATCAAGAACAAAACCTCTGAAAAAGGGAAACTGATAAACTTCTAACAATTTCAGAAATCAAAGATCAAGTAAATAAATAAAAGAATGGTAAAAGTTGTGATCCAATCTAGTAACCCGTTATTAGATAATGCTTTTTTATTCTCAAAAATTCTTCATACAGCTGGAACATATTCATGGTTTTTGTATGTAAATGATATTTGCTTATCAAATTATATTGATTTGAAGCAATTAGAAAAACTAAATTATCTAAAAGATAATAGAACTATAAATGATATAAAACAACAATTAAAAATAAATATGAAAACTCTGTCTTTCAAAAAATGAATTCGTCTACTGAAACAATAAAATTTTTCTACACAGTAAAATTAAAACTAAATATGAAATAAAAGACTTCTTCGTGAAAAATTAATTTTGAAAAAAATATACAGAGGAAGAATCAATTCAATTTTAGTTAGCTTCCGTTATATAAATGATAATTTTTCACTAAACAACCCTGGCTTTGGTGATTTTCTTCATCTGATCTATTTAAAAGAGTTCGAAATTAAGGATACTACAGACACTTCAACACCGGCCTCATTCCTTGACCTTCATCTTGAAATTGACAACAGAGGTAGATTTCAAACCAAGCTTTAATACAAACACGATGACTTCACTATACCAAAAGTCAACTTCCTTTTCCTTTGTAGAAACATCCCGATTGCGCCGGCACACGGCGTTTATATCTCCGGGCTCATGGCCGATACAGTAAATTCCTCGATAGAGCCAGGTTGCTCACAAATAGGCTACTTGAACACGGTTATTACCCAAAACTTAAAGTCATCCCTCCAGAAGTTTTTGACAGATTCTAATATTTCATATGTTGTTCTCATTATTAATGGTATATTGTGCGTTTTATTTTAATACATGCATGCGCCCAACCCTTAGAAAATACATGTATTAGATTATTTATGAATACAAATGTATTTGAGTCGCTGGAAAACTCAATTTACGACCATAAAATCTATGGTTTATCCCCTAATATAATAAAGCATAACTGAAAATCTCTTTTAGTTCAAGCGTGAAGTTAGTATAAATGTTTGAGTTATGCATTATTTTTTTCACATATGTGTGTCCTGTCCCACTACAACTATCAAACATTTGCAAATAATATTAGGTCTCAAATCGAAATACGCTGCTATTTAGTGAAACTTTTAGCATTACCCTCTTATTGTCGTTAATGGCAACCAATGTAAATGGGTGCAAAATTTTGTTAACTTTTCCTTGTATCATTAATTGTCAAGTATATAAATCAGGTCAAAACAATTGTTTTTGTAATTAAAACACCTACTCACAACTACGAAGCATGGGTTTTGATGAAAAAGGAAAAATACACGTATGAATGAAATAGAAATCCTTTACTTTCAGGGCTGTGATGACATAGTTTTCCTGTGCTAAGATTACTGGCATTTTTTTCCAATCGTAAAGAGTATGAAAATAACATTAAAGGTTCAGTAACACTTGATTTACAAATTTTAAGCCTGATTTTGGTATAAGAACTGATGGTAGATTAACTTTCAGCCATGTGGAAGCAAATTGACGCATTTGCATATCGAAAAATTAGGATCGAAGAACATTTTTACCAGAATTTAATACGTTCTCTCAAGGAGTAAATGAGGTTCAATAATGGTGTACATGTTCTTGAGAGAACATCTCATATGGATACGCGGTCATACTGTCAAATATTGGCATTTTATTTTTAGTAACTCCAAATGTTATTCCGACCATTTTGTTCATAGTGCCCATATTTCATTGTTTTATTATACCAAGTTATACCAACTGACTCGATGAGTGCCCTGTGATTGTTTTCTTGAGTCTTTTCATCGGGCAACGTATGACAGCAGTTGTATGAGCAATCTGCCAGTTAATTCTATGTTTGTTGATAACCCCGCATCCGTGACGAAAGCATAATTGGGGGATACATGTTTGTACATGGATGTAGCGTTGCTCTACATTTAGCAATGAATTCCGCTCAAACCGGTACTACGGGCCGTCTCGAACTTACTATGATGTATGAGCATATCTCATTGTTGTCATGGTGACTGCAAGATGAAGAACAACAATAAAAGCGCTGTTCCATTGCTTGGCTTAATCATGTATAAAAAAAGAGTTGTCAGAGGACTTATAACGAAAACGAGTTGTAAAGTAACGATAAATCGGAACAGCAGATTCGAGGGAACTTCTTATCATATTTCGAACGATCATAATCCTGCCTTTCTTATGAGTATCATTTATTTGATGAAAGAAACCTTTTAAGACACAAACTCTTTTTTTGTGTAATGAGCTTTGAACCTAATGATTTTTACTGGGCATGATGTTGTCGAGTCATAAGATATGTATTAAAAAATTATTCATTATTTTGGTCCAATGGTCGCATATTAAGTTGTTGTGCATTGATGTTACTTTTTGCATTGACATATCTGCAACATTTGTTTTGATGTCGAAAATAGGTTAGAAATATAGAGCAGCGCTTGTTTTCGTCTTCAAGTTCTCTAGATGTTTTACCAAGTTTAATAGAATCTATTTTGTTGTATCTACACTCTATAGTCCCTTTGACTTTTTGTCCTTGATAACAATTCCAACTTGGATCAAGAATCAATGCTCCCGGTAATCACAATTTCTCGACGATTTCTCGTTACAATCAATCATCTTCTACTAGTTCAACCGATCTTTTAATTAAATGAAAAACAATTGTAATTACATTTTTTCTGTATAAATTTCATTGCACTGAAAAATTGATTGCTGCAGTTTCAAGAAATGTGTGTCTATTTAATTCTTTAATTATTCAAGAATTTTATTTGTTTATTTGATTTTGAATTTGCATTTGTTGAAAATAAGATTTGAAGACAGGTACTTTCATGCCATGAAATTATTTAGTAGAAAAAAATCAACTTTTAACGTACTAATTATTTGTGACACTTTACTCCAATTACGTTTCCACTAAGTAGTTTTCAAAATGATCACCGCTCCTCCTTCTGAATTGAATCATTGAATACACAATTATTTTTGGTCACGGTTTTATACATAATAAATGATTTCTTGTAATAACATGTAAGGTCTTCAATTTTACTGTTTGGTATATGTCCTGTAAGCTATCTGGGTGTAGATTTGGTCCTTCCATTTGCTTTTAACTGTTATTTTTAATACAATTTTATAGACTTCTCGTAAGCTCCTATTAATCAGATTTGTTATTCTGTAAGGGATCAAACAGAGTCAAATCTCGATTTTAGAAAGTTCTTCAATTTTTTATTTTTTATTTGATTTTGAAGTGATTTATTTCTATATTTTTTTTCGAGAGTAATCTATATTTGCTAGACAATATTTATGTTCGTTTTTGCACGATTGTTTAACATAAGGTCATTAGAATCCCCATGGGTACTAATTGTGACCTCTAACTGCAGATCTTTTTCTGTTCTGTTACGAACAGGACTTAATGAAAAAACTACAAAATGGAACTGTACCAAACAGTGATAAACTTATTTCTATTTTCAATGATGATAGCAGGTACATTGTCAATATCCTTACTATTGACAATCCCCAGTTTTTAGATTATGTGGACATCATTTACCCAAAACAACTGAAACTTAATAAAGCAAACAATGATTTTAAATACTGCCCTTTTCTGGATCTATGTATCATCATTGACTCTAGTAAAATAAAAACTAAAATTTACGACAAAAGGTCGATTTTGATTTCACTATTACTTATTTCCCCTTTTTGAACTGCGACGTCCCCCTAGCTTCATTCTATGGGGTGTATATATCTCGACTGGTACGATTCGCTCGCGTTTGGTCAACCCTTGTCGATTTTAATGAGCGTAACATTACTCTCACATCAAAACTTTTACAAGGTTACAGATTTCATAAATTGTTAAATATTTTCAGAAGTTTTATGGAAGATATGAACATTTGATATCTAGATATGACGTGACTCGCAAAAAGCTAATTACAATGGACATTTCTCATCCTCGATTTTATGGATATGTTGTTAAAATGTTAGATAAAAAATCTAGAAAAAAACTTGGACGTAACCTGCATTCTTTACGTGAATGTGGATATCGACGGGATATTCTAAACATATCTGTTAAATTGGCTTTGGATTCCAGTGAACTGAAGACTTTACACATATACTGGCTTCTCACTGATATTGAAATACATGACGACTCATTACCAAACCCTTCGGGGAAATTTGAGTTTGATTTTTCTTCCGTAGTGTGAAAGTGTTTTACAGACTAGGTTCCTTGAGCTAGCCAGCAGTTTAGCGGCGAGCATTCTTTGACCCATTTTTCTAAATTACGTTTTGTCATACGCTTTTCTTTTCCAAGATGATGATCATGGAATTAGGAGTCTACCTGTATTGAGTTCTATTCGTTTGTTTATTATACTATAGGGAAACGGGATAGGGAAAGGGGAGGTTTGGGTACCCATAAACCGGTTAAACCTACCAAGGGCTTTTGCTAGTGCCGGTACCAAGTCCGGCTGTCCCGAGTTCCTATCGTTATTTATGTTTGTCTTCATTATTGTGATTCCAGTGCAGTTTGCTTGTGAATTGTGGCATGTGGTTGTAGTTTTCGGCCATTGTAGGCGTTTACTGTTATACTGTTTTTGTAATTTTACCGATTTATCATGGGCTTCACTGCTTTTAACTGCCAAGGTTTCGAATTGGACCATAATATCACTTTTACGTCTTAATAAGTAATCCAATTTTCTGTTTTGATTTGATGACGTAATTTCTTTTTTTTATCCGACAAAATTTCAGCAAATACCTCCGAAATTGCAAAAAGCTTCTTGACGTAAACTTTTGAGGGGTTGTCGTAGCTTTTACTGTTTCAGAATGGTTTATTTACAGTGTTCAAAACCGAAGTATGTCAACCATTTTTTGATTGTCTACAATTGTCCATGTACGCATGTTGAATGTGCTGTGGATGTGTCAAGCTGCGTTTGCGTAGGCCTTTTAAAATATTTGGTGTTTTCCATTCCTTAATATGCATAGTAATTTTAACGTTATCAAAGATTTCAGCAGTATCTGAAATTATCTATAGGTCGTAATTAGATGAACTATCTACGATTTCATAATCAAAAATATACTCTTTTTATCTATTTTTTACTTTATATTGATAAACAGCAAAGGACATTTTAGACAATATGTCTGATAATTTTTTCTGATGAAGTTATTTTAAAATCCGACACAAACTTCTGCAGATTTTCCCATAACATATTATTCAATTTGAAATATGCTGTTTAGTAAAAAAGGAATATCTAATATATTGCAATGAATGTGTGAAATTTCACAAAGAGATGTGAAACTTACTGCATTTAAATCTGGAAAACACAAAGTTATTTAATCAATGAATAATAGTTTTTTTTCAGTAAGCCATCTTTGGGGATAACAATTAACAACCCATTTTCATTCTGTGACAGTAATTTATTAGACAAACCGTTAGAGTCTGCATTAATACCTAGTAATCTTGATAATCATATTATCTGAACTATCCAAAATTAGAGTCTGCCTGAACTAGACGATAAATTTTCAACTTGAAAAGGGTAAATATTTTTATTATAAGATCACTTAGATAATACTGATTAACAGCCTACGGTAATACTATAATACTATTTCTTTTTATTTAAGTCAGTGGGATCTAGACCTCCCAGTACAAATCAGGATAAATTAATTTCTTCTAGTAGTAATTGGATTGAATTTGTTCTGGAACAGATCCAGTTCAAATCAAAATTATAATTTGTCCCAGTTAAACAAGAATTCCAGTTTGCACTACGATGATCCTGGATCCTACTTGATTTGTTTGTTTAACCGACCATTTCTTTTGAAATGCCTGTACCAAGTCAGGACCATTGTGGTGGACAATTTTGCCAATAGTTTCCACCTGATTTTTCTTTTTGTCTCATGGACTTCGGCTCTTGACCACTCTGTATTACCCACATTGTACTGTAACATACAAATAAATTCAAATGAAATACAATATAAATTAGATATGTTTATAAGTCTTAAGAGAGGGGAGTTAAATTTTAAATTTGTTGAATGAGTTTAAGCATCAACGTTATTATAATAATCTTAAGTCTTTGATATACCTGTAAACATGAACGTTTAATTTTAGATTGTTTCAAGTGTCATCTACCGTATTGTTTTCCACATAATTGTTAAAATCATAGCTGTAATCCTTCAAATGCATGAACAGTGTTTCATTAATAAGGCATATTCACAAGACATGCATCAAATTTTTTTTAGTATCTTATTACATTGGCATGAATGGATGTAAATATTTTATTTTTATCATTTCCTTGTATCTCTAATTGAAAAGAAAGGAGATGCATGTATTTGTTACAACAATAAACAATGACATCAAAACAGTTAACAATTTGTTTGCAATAAAAAACCTAGTATCATGAATTTTCGTGGAAAATTTGTAACAAAACATACAGTTACAAAGCCATAAAAATAAAAATCCTTTCATATCAGGCCTTTAGAAACGATATCTATATGTTTATTTGTTGAAAGTGTCAAAAAGCGAATTAAATGTTTGCAAAACTTAAATAACATTAAAGCCAAAGATGCCATTATAAACAAGTATTAAAAGTTCCTGAATAATTATCACTTTTATTCATATGAATAGATTTGAATTTGAAATTAATGTTTATTACAAATGGTCAACCAGTTATTAAAGCAATATTAGCTGTATTTCTTTAAATGTTTGGAAGCTCTAAAATCGCATCAAAACGCCAAGAATACTTTATAATTTCGATTATAAAACTAATTTTGCATGCGATTTTGATCAATCATGGACGCTCATTTATGTTCGACTTTAATATCGGACCTAACCGAGATACTATTTATAATGGACATAAACAAATGTACCACCGATCGGCAAACTTCGGCTTACTTACGATACTTGATATGTGTCTACACTTGAATTTTGTGATGCAGTTTCCGGTTTACACATAATTTTCTCAACCAACGCCGGACAATGTAGCTGCTAAGTGCGTAATTTAAAAACAAGTCGGGGAAAATGCGAACAAAATACGACATTTTCCGCCGGATTTCCCTCTAAATTCCGTCTCTGGTGTTGGTTTACAGTTTACGTCATGCCAGACCGTGTTGTTGTTTCAAAGGAGCCAGTCTATTATGAAAGCTTACGAAATACATACGAGGTTAAATAAGGTAGGAATCGGCCAAAGTTGTGACGAGTGCAATGTACATGTGGAAATAAATCGATCATTTAGATTACAAACGATTAAAGCTCTCCCGTGTATAAAATAAAATTAAGTCATCCTTGTAGGTAAGTGGGGGTGGACAGGGGGGCGGGGGTACGGTGACTGAAGGGGCGGGGAGCGGGGTTGAAAGGGACGGGGGGCCGGGGGTGAAGAAGGCGGGGGACGGTGAAAAACGGAACGGTGTAGAACAGGATGTTGTCCGATATTGATCAGGGCGGGGTGGTTTTATTGTCCTATATTGATATTTATCGTCTTTTTTGGTCTTCATCCTATTGCAGCGATTTTAAAGACCTTTTTTGACACGATAAACCATTTTGCAATAAAAGCACCAAATCCCATCTCTGTACTGATTAATTCGGGCCTCAAACCCTATTTTTCTGTAATTTATGTTTACACACAAATATGCAGTGTTTTCGTAGTTTTTTACTTCCACATAGTCGTCATGACATTATGATTCGCTGAGTATTGTCAGCTTATAGTCTGATTACATGTATAAACGGGTGTTTCGACTCTTATTTTTAATGAGCGGCGAGTCTCTTCAGTGGCCTCCGCTTTTGTTTGCAGATTATTTATAATTGTATTTTACACACAATATATGTTGGGACCATACACCAGTTTTTATTGCACCAATCTTTTGTTTATTTAATACTGTTTTCTATACAGTTCATGCAATTTTAATAATTACAATGTATTTGGTTTTCGAAGGTTTATCCTTCAGTTATAAACGATTTATTCGTCCACTAATTCTCTGAGGTTTTCCTTCCTATATCAGTGAATCATTTCTTTAGTAATTCTTGAAGGTTTTTCCCTCTGCTATAAGCGATTGTTGGAAAGGTATTAAAGATAGTTTTGCACCTTTCATTTTGTTTCAATAATCGCCAATGTTTTATTAACATCCGCTTTAGTTGCTTAATAGCGGGATTGTATTTTGTAACGAACACCAAGCTTTTAGCTTTTGATCTTTTATTATCTTGTAAAAGATTTTTTCTTCTTAATGTTGTTGTTTCATTGATAATATTTTGAATTTCTGATGAGCTATAACCTCTTTGGTTAGCCTTTGTTTGAATGCTTCGATTAGTTCGCATATTTCGTATTCATTGTTAGTATTTCGTATGTGACGAATAATTTCGCCTTTTATAAAGCCTTTAAACACCCCTTTTGGGTGTGAGCTCGTCCTTTCGAGATATTGGAAGGTCTCAGTTTTTTTAGTGTATGTTTTCATGTCAAGAGTTCCATTCAGATCGAATCTATCGCCTTTATATATTAATGTATCTAGAAACACCATCTCAAATTTTGAGATTTCATATGTGAATTTAAGGTGTTTGTGGCTATTATTAGCTATCTGGAAGAGTTCGCGTATCTCTTCAGTTGTTCCTTTATAGATAAGGAAACCATCATCTCTGTATCTTGTACAGAATACTATATGGTTTTTATGCCTGAATTTTCTCAGAATGTTTTCTAGTATCTCGTACATTCTTAGATCTGCTAGTTCGGCAGAAGCTGAGCCACCCATTGGTACACCAATAATTTGGCGGTATATTTTATCGCTGAATGTGTTGCATTTTGCAATAAAAGCACCAAATCCCATCTCTGTACTGATTGATTCGGGCCTCAAAACCTATTTCTCTGTAATTTATGTTTACACACAAATATGCAGTGTTTTCGTAGTTTTTTACTTCCACATAGTCGTCATGACATTATGATTCGCTGAGTATTGTCAGCTTATAGTCTGATTACATGTATAAACGACAATTACAAAATGAAACGTATTATGAACAGATAAATGTTTCCCAAATAAATGAATACACTGGGAATATAATCACACTGGTAGAAAATACATACGAAGGGAGACAACTAGATAAAGTAACATATGATTTTCTACTTCAGAACATGAAAAGTAATAAACTTGGAAAGTTCTTCATGCTCCCGAAAATACACAAAGTTCCAGTAGAAACACTTAAGGAACTGGAAGAAAATGCACAACTAAGAAGCACATACCCCATACCGGGTAGACCAATAGTGTCATTATGTGGAACACCAATGCATAATATTGGACATTTCATTGATTACATTATTTTGCCGATACACGTACACACGTGATACTAAACATTTTATACAAAAGATAGAAAAATAGTTCCAAATGACTTAATACTCGTGTCATTCGATGATTCGAACATGTACACAAATTTAGAGTCATCTGAAATTCTACAAGCTGTTAAAGCAGCACTTGGAAATATCGATAGGAAAGATTATCCTATACCGATTCCAGGAAACGAAGTTATCCTAAAGCTACTGAAAATAGTGCTCGAAAACAACATTCAGCGATAAAACATACCGCCAAATTATTGGTGTACCAATGGGTGGCTCAGCTTCTGCCGAACTAGCAGATCAAGAATGTACGAGATACTAGAAAACATTCTGAGAAAATTCAGACATAAAAACCATATAGTATTCTGTACAAGATACAGAGATGATGGTTTCCTTATCTATAAAGGAACAACTGAAGAGATACACGAACTTCCAAATAGCTAATAATAGCCACAAACACCTTAAATTCACATATGAAATCGTTCTAGATACATTAATATATAAAGGCGATAGATTCGATCTGAATGGAACTCTTGACATGAAAACATACACTAAAAAAACTGAGACCTTTCAATATCTCGAAAGGACGAGCTCACACCCAAAAGGGGTGTTTAAAGGCTTTATAAAAGGCGAAATTATTCGTCACATACGAAATACTAACAATGAATACGAAATATGCGAACTAATCGAAGCATTCAAACAAAGGCTATAGCTCATCAGAAATTCAAAATATTATCAATGAAACAACAACATTAAGAAGAAAAAATCTTTTACAAGATAATAAAAGATCAAAAGCTAAAAGCTTGGTGTTCGTTACAAAATACAATCCCGCTATTAAGCAACTAAAGCGGATGTTAATAAAACATTGGCGATTATTGAAACAAAATGAAAGGTGCAAAACTATCTTTAATACCTTTCCAACAATCGCTGATAGCAGAGGGAAAAACCTTCAAGAATTACTTAAGAAATGATTCACTAATATAGGAAGAAAAAACCTCAGAGAATTAGTGGACGAATAAATCGTTTATAACTGAAGGATAAACCTTCGAAAACCAAATGCATTGTAATTATTAGAATTATATGAACTGTATATAAAACAGTATTAAATAAACAAAAGATTGGTGCAATAAAAACTGGTGTATGGTCCAACATATATTGTGTGTAAAATACAATTATAAATAAACAAATCTGCAAACAAAAGCGGAGGCCACTGAAGAGACTCGCCGCTCATTAAAAATAAGAGTCGAAACACCCGTTTATACATGTAATCAGACTATAAGCTGACAATACTCAGCGAATCATAATGTCATGACGACTATGTGGAAGTAAAAAACTACGAAAACACTGCATATTTGTGTGTAAACATAAATTACAGAGAAATAGGGTTTGAGGCCCGAATTAATCAGTACAGAGATGGGATTTGGTGCTTTTATTGCGAAATGTGAAAAATGATTATTTTTTTCTGGAACTTACATTGTGTTTGACATTTTGGAACCAAACTTTTTAGGAAAGTTCATTTAATAATCCTGTTTTGGTGTGCCAAAAGTGCGTCCGATAAAGTTTCCTGAGTAGCTTCAGTTTCAAAGATCTTTGTTGTATTTATGATTTAGGATTTTGGTGCTGCCATCAAAATCTGTATGCTTGCTAGTAAGGTTGTGCAGTAAATGTCATGACAGCCATAACACGTATACTGTATTCCATGGTGTAACTGACAAAGCCGAAGAAATGCTAAACCAATCAACCGAAAAATTTTAAAATTTTA
>MJUU01002048.1:0-37963 GCA_002080025.1 Modiolus philippinarum
AAAACGTTTTTTGAAAACCTACGGCTTTTTGCCATATCAACTACTAACAAAGAATTGGAGATTGCTAAAAATTACAAATATCTTGGTGTTTTCTTCGCCAGAAGTGGTTCATTATTAACCACCAGATCATACTTATGTGAGCAAGCAACAAAGGCAATGTATGGTATCTTCCAAAAACGTAGAAAAAATAAGTTGACTGTAGAATGTAAAATGGATTTATGTGATAAAATAGTTTTACCAATTTTATTATATGGCTCTGAAGTTTGGGGGTTTGAAAACTTTAATTTGAGCGTGTTCATTTAAGATATTGTAAGTTTGTCCTCCATTTGAAACAGACAACCCTCAGTTGTATAGTTTACGCAGAATTAGGAAGACATCCAGTTATTTCAAATGCCAAAGTTCGTATGGTCAATTTTTTGGGTAGATTACTGAACGACAAAGACAGTAAGATCTCTAGCATTTTATATAAACTTTTATATGTAAATCATATTAACTATGGCTTTGAAACTAAATGGTTATCTTGTATCAAAAACATTTTCGATAATTGTGGTATGTCCAACATTTGGCAAAGTCAGTACTATGATAAATGGACTTTTAAGAGTATCCAACAAAAGCTTCATGATCAATTCATGCAAGACTGCTTAGCAGAAATTAACATTATATCTAAAGGACTATGCTTCAGAATTTTTAAGACAGATGTACTTGTGAAGTCAAGTCATCCGAAGTGAAAAGTGCAATGTAGACATGGAAACATTTTAAATGTATGACGGTGATTTCAAACAATTAAAGCCCTCTTGTATAGAAAATAAAATTGGGACATCCCTGTAAGAATAATATGGGTTGCATTTAATTTTTTTGATGATATAATCATGATACACACTTACCTGTCAACTTTCATTTTCCACGTGATTTTTCCGGACCGTGACATGCTTTTATATAAAAATTCTGCGACCGGGAACATTTAACCTGAGGTTGCCTTCATGACAAGAATACAGTTTTGGCTGTACAACAAATAATTAATTTTATTTGGCCAGCTTTTTTTATTCTTAAATGGGAGAATGAGCTTGAAACTGCTTAATTTCAGTAATTTTTGACTTGAAATGATGAATTCTTTTGAAACCTAAAAATTCTAAAAATACAGCTCATATTGCTTTAAAATTAAATAGTAAATTAAGATAATGCAAGTTCAACATGGTTCCTTTCATATGTAAGATATAAGACACGGATAAACCAAAAGGTTCGTAAAAAAAAAGAAAAGGCCGAGGTGAACACGCTATTGCTAAGCTTTTTACCATTTACTCTAATACAGCTAGATCAAAACATTAACAGCAATTTATGAATACAATTAATAAACAATTTCTTACATTTCAGCATGGTACATTTCATATGTAAGATATAAGACATGGATAAACCAAAAGGTTCGTAATAGAAAAATGAAAAGGCCGAGGTGAACACGCTTTTGCTAAGCTTTTTACCATTTACTCTAATACAGCTAGATCAAAACATTAACAGCAATTTCTATTTATAATTAATAAACAATTTCTTACATTTTTTAGCAAATAAAGTATCGCTCTTTTAATCTTTTTCCAGACTGAAAATTTTACGAAAGTTGTGCATACAGAAGTGGCTCTATCCTAAAGTATTCTTGCGTAAAACTTGCCAGTACCTCATACTAAAATAAAGTTACAGTTATCCCTTCTCAGAAATTACTGAAATTCACTAATAAAAATTAGCAAGTGAGATAGGTCCTACAGGCTAGACAACTTCATACCGAGTAGATCACAGCGTAGCTTTAACCCTGCAGCTCTCTGGTGCATGAAAATGAAACACCAAGGGTTTTCAGTCATTAGCGATAATATAAGGCTTCTGACATTAAAGTAGATGCATAATGGTGTAAGATTACTCGACTTCAAGCTTATTACTCCCGTGTTTAATACACAACCGACTTAAATCGGCACAAAATTAAACATGATAACGAAGCTGTCAACAAAATCCGTACTTCACCCTGTATTGTATTATCACTTCTGCGTATGGAACTTAAATAAAATTTAAGTATGGGTATGTTTGCACCTGTAAAAACAAGTAAATGCCGAGCTTCATATGTTCTAGTTCTCAATTTAGGATATTCTTCAAACTTTATAACACATCATGTCAAATTCAATTTTTTCATGACGATAAACTGCATCAGCAAGTTTATAGTGTTTAAATACTTACATCCCTATAAGACACTATACTATCATATAGAAAAATCATTATAACATGAAATAAGGTAAAGATTAAGAAAGTATTTTATGCAAAAAATTGTATAAATGATGCATGTTTCTCATATAATGTATAGTTTCCCTTTGTAGATTATTAAACATTTTACATGTTATTATATTTTTGAGAATGCTTTATGTTTTAAATTACTTGATAACCGAACGGTAAGTCCAAACGAATAACCAAAGGACAATGGCAACACCGGAAAACGAAGAAACAAAGACATGACATGAGTACCCAACAGAAAAAAAACAATGAAGACACACACACATACAAAGATGAGCAACACGGGCCGAATGTGTGAGATCGGGTATACTGGTAGAGTAAGCACCTCCTGCTTCCAATAAGACAACCGCCATGTTGAACATGTCAACTTCGCTAGAAAAGTCAAATCCGGAAGAGGAATCAAAAATTTTAGTTAAACGAGAAAGATATGTTGTCATCTAGGAAACTCATATCGAATAGCGGTCCACATTAAGATCGTGATGTCGACCGTAAAACTTCAGTAGTGATGACTTTAAGTTATTGGTAACATACCCTTGCTCGGCCTAAAACTTTTTACTAATTAATAGTTTAATAACTTAGTATTTGATTACTAGCGAATACTAAGGCATGATTGGTTTTACTGGGTTTTATCGGTAATTTGTATGAATTTCCTTTGATCTACAGAGACTGATATTCTCAGTATCACCGAAACTGGACACTTTGGACGAAATTTATTAAGCCTTTGTGTGTCTTGTTTTTTGTTTCTACTTAGTTTACTTTATGTCTATAGGGGTCTAGTGTGGTGTTTATATCGCTGAACTTGATTACTTTTTTATCTAGGGGGCCGACTACCGTCAGGTGTGGGGTGTCCTCACCGCTCACTGTAGATATTTTATGGTGGCTTTGATTTGTTATTACTCCCCTTTGGGTCGTTGTCTCTTTGACACATTCCCGTTTCCCTTCTTTTTTAAAATCACGAAAATATCGGGTCACTGTGAAAAATCCCGTGCGGGTTGCTATGCTAGCGTCATGTTTTTATACTAATTGTGGTGTTCATACGCCTAATACATTTAATGTAGAATGCATATGAATTAAGCAATAAACAATGGACTGATTGTGCTTTAATAGAAATTTCAGTTTATTTCTATTCATTATAGAGTTCTATTTATCTTTTTGTGAATTACTTATAAAAGAAATACAGAACATTTTGTTTTTGATACGGGCTTTATCACGGCGTAACGCATCAAACTCGCCCTTAAGGGCTTACTTGATACTTGTCGTGATAAAATCCGTATCAAAAACAAAATGTCCAGTATTCCATAGTTTTATGACGTTGTGAACAATGTTCGGTCAATAGGGAATAATTCATGGCAAAATCCGTATCACATGCGGTTTCATCCCGAGTTACCAATATCAGCCCGAGGGATGATACGGCATGTGATACGGATTTTGCCATGTATTATACAGTTTATCATATATTTAAACATAGGACTACTTAATCCCAATACTGTCCAAAATTGAAATTAGCAAGAGAAAATTGCATGTACTTTGTGAAGAAGAAAATTTCAAAATGGGTGGAAAGGACTGGAGGTAGTTTGAATTAAATCTAAAATAAAAATTAGATAAAATGTGAAGCAAAAAGGTTTGCTAAATTTCTTTTACTTATCCTCACAAAAAATTTTATTCAAAAACAAATTTTTGTTACCCTCCCCAAAATTTTTTATCCCCCAAAATTTTTTTTGCCCCCCATTTTTTTTAACCTCAGTTTTTTAAAATAAAAAATTCAAATTGAAAAAAATAGGGGTGTGATACGGGGTATGCGATACTGCTTTTGCCATGCGATACGGGGTATGTGATACGGGGTTGACGTCATCAATGGTGATATAGGATAGACATCACTTTCTGTATCATATATTCAAAATTTATGTAATACTAACTAAATATATGATGAAATCAGGTAACGTATATAACGCTACATTTTCTGGTGTCGATTAAAAAGGTCTGAATAACCTCTCGCAGTGCGGTACAGTAACGGCCACCGAGTGACAATATTGCTGATTTCGCTTTTGTAAAGCACGAATTACTAGTCCCCTATCCTCAGTTCTAATGGACGTTTTATAAAGGACCCTATTTTTCTACTTGCTTTAGTCTTGATAAGCAAAAATTTAATTTTCTCATTTTCAGTGAACGTATTAAAATTTTTATCATGTTCAGATATAATTACGTTAAAAAGATTTAATCGTAAAAAAGAATTTTTCTTACAATATAACAAAAAGTGTAATTCATCATCCAAAATTTTGCAAAATTGGCATAATCTATTTTCTCTAGTTATTTTTAAGTATCTACTTTTTTTCTATTAACAAATTATGATCACTTATTCTGAATTTCACAATTTACCTTCTTTTTTCAAAAATATATGAATTTAAGTAAATTTCTTTTTCCGAATTTTGTTTGAGATTTTTATACAAAAAAGTTTGCTAGTATTATCTATTTTTTTCAAATTGTTGTTTATAAACCCTTTTGTAATAATTGAATTGTATTTTTAGAATTTTTTTCATTGAGACTAATTGACGTTTACTGTTTACCCCTTCTAAATTATCTAGTTCTCCTTTGCAATATCTTTTTTATTAATATGTGTACCAAGTATAACATCCTGAAGAGTCTAATTTGTTTGTTAATAAAAATGATTCATGTAACAAGGAGTTGTCATCAAAATCTAAAAATCTAATACTTTGAATTTTTATTTATAGTTTCAATGGATATCTACTTAATTCCGTTGGTATTGCTTAATTAGAAGAGGTTTTACGAATACCTAGAATAAATTGGCAAAAAGATATATGAATTTTTCCAAACAAGTTTTATCTGTAAGGTTGAGAAAATCAGACTCTTTTTCTGTGATATTAGAACGCTGTTTAGCTCTATGAAAGGCCAGATGTGTATCCATAAATGTAACTTCTGCATTATAAGTTGCTATAGGTTGTATTATTGTATCGAACAAACTGCATGCAACCTTTACAGGTAAATTGTTCAAGGAACCAGTATAGGATTTAATGCCAAATAAAACTTTTTTGCCTTTGTTACCAGTTACTCTGAACTATGATTTGAATTTTCATTTGATTTAATTTGTACTCTTAGAAACGTATATTCTGAAACATTTTCTTAATATTGTTTTTTTTTTATATTTTATAAATGATTTTATTGTTTTAATATATGAATGTTGAAAATAGCATAGTTTTTGTCTTGCCATTTGTCACTGTACTTTTCAAGATTATTTAAACTATTTGTAAACCTGCTTTACTTTCAGATAGTATCAATAAATCATCAGCAAAAAGGGGCAACCTATCTGATAATCTATAGTTTTAAAGGAAAATTGTCAGTATTTGAAAATTCGTCTAAAACATCATTTATGAAAATATCAAATAAAGTAGGGCTCAAAGAATCCCCTTTGTTTTACTCCTCTTGAAATTTTGAGATTGTAAATTTTGAAACTTTAGGCATGATTTTGTTGCCACACATAGTTGTTTAATTGCACAGAAAATTTTTTCCCAAATCCTGTATAATACAATTTATGTAAGAGGGCATTTCTCCAAACGGGATCGAAGGCTTTTCTCAAGTCTACAAAGCATGAATAAATGTTCTTTTTATTTCGATGTATGTATTTATTTATCAAAGATTTTAGAATAAAATTACTATCAGAGGTTCAACGATTCTTTCTGAAAAAAACTGATTTGGGCTGTACAAATCGTCCATTTAATTTATCAGCCTTTCATTGAGGACAGCATTGAATGAATTAGAAAGACAGCATGTGAGTGATAACCCTCTATAGGTATTGGGGTCACTCTTTTCTCCAGATTTATGTAACAATACTACAAATGATTTTTTCCACAGAGATTGATAGACACCAGAGTTCAAAAAAGATTAAGAAGCTTAACTATACCTTTAATAGTAACATTTTTACTATATTTTATTATTTCATTTAAATCATTATCTGGACCAGGAGATTTTCCTTTTTTCAAATTACATATAACTTTTTTTAATTTCAGAAAATGTGATAGACATACCTGTTTTCTCACTTAATATTGTTATCAGTGTCTTGTATTTATTTATATATTTCATGGACAAATTCATCATTAAGAACTGAACAATTGCCTTGTTGTTGTATATGACGAATAGCATTTTTGCCATCTTTTAAAATTTCAAGTATTTCGTTATTAATGGGATTTCTTCCCTTTAGTTCTTTTAAAATTTCTCAATTTCTCAATAGTCTTTGGTCTTTTATTAAAAGTATCAGTTGATGACTTTTTTTTTCTTTTTTTATTGTAAATTCTTACATTTTATCATTTTCCTAGATGTTTTTAATAATTCAAAATATCTGTATTTCAATTGATTGTTTGGATTTTATTTTAGACTAATACCAAGCTTATTTATATCTTTTTTAGTTTGATAGACTGGTCATCAGACCATACGTGTCTGTATTTATGTCACCCCAGACGAGTCGGGGTGACATGTTGATATTCTACGTTTCTTCTGATTATTATTATTTTTATTATTATTCTTATTATTATTATTATTCCAATAATTCTTGTCCGAGTGATTATATTTAAATGGCTGGACCAATTGATTTCAAACTTTGCACAAAGTTGGAACACCATCTGAAGTTATTCACAATGCGTTTAAAATTTTCAAGATGGCTGCCGTTTCCAAGATGGCCGATGAAATACGTCAAACTTTCAACATTGTCGGATTACAACCAAAATTGATTTCTAGGTAGATTTTGAGGCTGCGAATAATGTGGTTTAATCGAATGGGGAGTCTGGGGTGACATCGGCTATTGCTTGCAATTGCAAATCTG
Source organism: Modiolus philippinarum (assembly GCA_002080025.1). Classification (NCBI taxonomy): domain Eukaryota; kingdom Metazoa; phylum Mollusca; class Bivalvia; order Mytilida; family Modiolidae; genus Modiolus; species Modiolus philippinarum. Next base: position 7,097 of record MJUU01002048.1, read on the forward strand.
TTTTTTTTTTTTTTCTTTTTTCTTTTAGTATTCTTTGTAATAGTTTAACATGAAATTTCAGAAATGTTTTAAAAAACAAATGTCAAGTTTTTCACTGCACCATCAACACCTCTCTGATTTTCTGAAAATATTGCTAAATATAGAAATTAAATAAATAGTTTATTTCTAAAAGCAAAAGTATCATACTGAGGTTGGAAACAGTTTTTTTTTTCGGTGATTTTATGTCAATTGACAAAGAGCTTGTTCGTAAAGAACCATAATAATTAAAGAACAATTGACCATTTTGTTAGAGTTCTTGTTTTAAAATTCAAGTACTGGACAAAAATAGAGTTAAAATGTCCAAATGTATTGTGCTTATAATATGCTTGCCTTGATATTCATGTTTATTTCATTTTGAATTTTGATTAATCTATCGAATTAGGGGTTTGTTTTAAAATTGTCATAATTGTGAATAAACGTATTGAAATAGTCGTGCTAAAATCCTTCTTCAACCTCCCGTGTGGCCAACAGGGAGCAACACGCAGAGTATGGTATGGAGAACGGAATAGGCATTGACAATCTAGTTTCCGTCGCTAAAATGTCTATCTTTCTTTTCTTATCTCGCTGAAATGTCCTTAAAGGGTTTCACGAAAGTGTACCCTTTTTGTTGCTATAACGTCCTCATTTTTATTCGCTAAAATGTCAGGCCTCCGAAGGCCAATTAAAAGCGATGAAAATGGCCAGAAGCATAGGTGAACATTTAAATTTCATAGAGATTTAGAAATTTGTAGGAAAATTATAGATAAATAAAACTTGGATGTATATATCTAGTTTCATTTTTCCAATGAGACTCTCAAAATATTGCTGAAAAGCAAAAATGATAAAAAGTAACATAAAGAAAAAATCACAAAACTAAATACAAAACAAAAAATAAGTAAAATAAAAATTCATGAATATAATTAATTTAATTGCATTATTTGCATAAGCTTTGTGTGTATTTATTTTTTTTTATTCCAATCAAATTGCACAAATATACACGCTTTTAATTCTATTTAAGCTGCAGAAAATTCATTGACACTTTTTTTCATTTTATGCTGAAAATACAACATGTGTCATGCAATTTAGACAAGTGCAAATATACATTAACTTCGGTATTTTGTTATTTATTTACACCTGCCCCGAGGTAGTGCAAAACAGAGAGAGATCCAAAAATCTATTATTGGCAATAGAAACAACTCGATTTTTTCATACTTTAATGAATATTTAAACAAAACAAACATAAAAATATATTAAAAATTGCAGTAGACGTATAAATTGTTTGAGTTTGAGTTTAATGACACAATTTGATTGTAAATTGATACCGCATTTACTGTGAATTTAGCTTCCGAATTGTCTATTTCGACAAATTATGTATTAGGGCAGATTACAGCAAAACATTTAGAGGACCATAAACCACAAATTTGAGAGTAGTGATTCCTAACAATGTGGGTTCATATGAAATATATAGTACAAATGACAATGGGGAATTTTATTCTGCGAAATCGGAGATCCAGCTAGTTGTGTTTAAACCCCTATTTTTTTATTTTCCTTTTCATTCTTTTGCAGAAAAGAAATGTCCAAAAAAAGATTGGAACTCCGTTTATTCTTAGGTTGGATCTAGCAGTATTTTGAATGTCTCTGTGATTTAATGTGGTTCTTGTTGAGAATCTCTGGTTTTGTCGGTGTGAAATACCTAACTTCACTCAAATTTTAAACTAAAAAATTATTTGAGTTCAATGCATATAATTCAAACTCGAACTCTACATCGAATTCTAATTCAAACTGTAACTCTTACTAAACTCGACGATCTCGAATTAGCCCATACAAATTACGCGAAATGATAACACTGAAACTTGAGGAACAACGTACTGTAAATGATTGACGTTTGCCCCGAAGATAGATAATTTCCGGAAATTAGCGATGCGTCCACGTAAAAACCCAATTCGTACATATCTGGCATTCGTTTGTGTTTCGTTTGTCACTTACTTACAATGAATGGTCCTTTTGTTTCTGTCGTATGCTAAAATAAAGTTATGCTCGTTATGTTACGTTGGTGAGTTATCGAGAAATCTTTAACTTACAAGATCTCACGCCACTTGGTCAAATCATCAATTTGTTAATAGAAATCGTTCAGTGAAAGGTGAATGCCATGTCTATATATTTCTGTTTATTTATGTAGTAAGTAGTTATTCTAATACTATACAAATTTACATTCTTTCTTATGTTTAGTTTTTTTTTTTTTTTTTTTTTTTTTTTTTTTGTATTGTATTTTGTTTTTTAGTTCTCCGTATTGTCTTTTATGCTATCCCTTCCGCCTATTTTGTTGTATATTATGTCATGAGCTCTTGTACACAATAGTGTCTGCGTTAATAAAGTATTTGTTGTTGTTGTTATTAATTAGTTTTAATTGAAGATCCAGTGAAATATTTCTAACGAAACTTAGAAAAAACACATAGCTTCTAAAGGGAGACACACTTTACGTTTGCAATAAACTTGTTTTCGACACTGCTATGGTTCAAAGTATCGTATAATGGTATAGAGGGATGGAAGAGGGCTACATCAAAGCACTGAGCCGTAATTGATAATTGCAATAGAACACAGGAAATGATGAGAATGGCCTAACTTGTCATAGGGTAATGTCTTCATTCTAAACGGTTAAATTATTTTACCTTTTCTTTCTTTTTATTTCGGACTTTGTTATATTGACAAAAGAGTCGAAGTTGTTTTCTGTAATACCTAGCTTTTTACTCTATAATATAGTATTATTGCGTAATGTATTCCATATTGGCATTTTTATAGATCCGAGATAAGCCATATTGGCCTGAAGAGCAAGCCGAAGGCCAATGTGACTTCCTGAGGATCTATAACTATGCCAATATGAAAAACATTACGCAATAATACCTTTATAAATTCACTTCATTTTCATTATTTGCTTTCCAGTATTTCTTTACTTTTTATTTTGATCAATTTTGTGTCCGATTAAAGCCTGGCAGTAGACGACAATTTATGTACCACTGGCTTATTTCAATGTTTTTATAAGGAGAGATGATAAATCATGAGGATTTATGAAAAAAATCTATATTGGACTAGGCCAATATGGAAAAATCCATATTGGCTTAGTTTATGTCATATTAGCATACTTTTTCATTCATATTGAATTGGCAGTTTTAAACATATTCATTGAAATATACTAAAGTTAATTGATAACTCTCTTTTTAGAATGAAGAACATAACGATATACCACACTATCAAAACTTTTTGGTAAACACTGTTGCATTTTGTCTATTTAAGTTCAGAACGAAGAATCTAACTCACTTTGGTTGTATGAAACTCTTGAAACGATTGGTGTATCAGAAAAGATAAGAAAACAGTACCAAACATGTGGAATAGTTCGTGAGATTTTACACACAATGAGATCACCTATGAAAGGAGGATCATACTACAACTTTGGTAGCAGCTGTGAGGGAACTACAACCCCAGGTGAGTTGTTTATAAATATTGGTAGATTTATAGAAGGATTTACATGTTACAACTTTGGTAGCCAGTGTGAGGGAACTACAACCCCAGGTGCCTTGTTTATAAATATTGGTAGATTTAGGGAAGGATTTACATGTTACAACATTGATAGCCAGTGAAAGGGAACTACAACCCCGCGTGACTTGTTTATAAATGTTGGTAGATTTAGAGAAGGATTCACGTGTAACAACTTTTATAGCCAGTGTGAGGAAACTAATCTCCACGTGGGTTGTTATAAATATTGGTAGACTTAGGGAAGGATTTACATGCTACAACTGTGGTAGTTAAGTTGAGGGAACTACAACCCAATATGAGTTGTTTATAATTATTGGTAGATTTAGGGAAGGATTTACATTGTGCAACTTTGGTAGCCAGTGTGAAGGAATTAAAACCCTCGGTGAATTAATTATAAATATTGGTAGATTTAGGAAAGGATTTACATGTTACAACTTTGGTAGCCAATGAGAGGGAACTACAACCCTAGGTGAGTTGTTTATCAATGTTGGTAGATTAAGAGAAGGATTTACATGTCACAACTTTGGTAGCCAGTGTGTGGAAACTAATCTCCACGTGAGTTGTTTATAAATATTGGTAGATTTAGGGAAGGATTTACATGCTACAACTTTGGTAGCTAGTTTGAGGGAACTACAACTCCAGGTAAGTTGTTTATAAATATTGGTAGATTTAGGGAAGGGTTTACAAGTTACAACTTTGGTAGTTAGTTTGAGGGAACTACAGCTCCAGGTAAGTTGTTTATAAATATTGTTGGATTTAGGGAAGGATTTACAAATTACAACTTTGGTAGTTAGTTTGAGGGAACTACAACTGCAGGTAAGTTGTTTATAAATATTGGTGGATTTAGGGAAGGATTTACAGCTTACAACTCTAGCAGTCACTTTGAATGAAATACAACCCCAGGTGAGTTGTTTATAAAAATTGGTAGATTTAGGGAAGAATTCACATGTTACAACTTTGGTAGAAAGTTTGAGGGAACTACCCCAAATAAGTTGGTAATAAATATTGGTAGATTTAGGGAAGGAATCACATGTTACATTTTTGATATCCAGTGTGAGGTAACTACAATTCCAGGTGACTTGTTTATAGATATTGGTAGTTTTAGAGAAGGATTTACATGTTAGAACTTTGGTAGCCAGTTTGAGGGAACTACAACACCATGTGATTTTTTATAAATATTGGTAGATTTAGGGATAGATTCACATGTTACAATTTAGGTTGCCAGTGTGAGGAAACTATAACCCTAGATGAGTTGTTTATAAATATTGGTAGAGTTAAGGAAAAATTTATATGTTACAACTACAACACCTGGTAAGTTTATCAACAACAATTAGGGGATTCAGGGTAAGGATTAACATGTTACAATTTTGATAGCCAGTGTTAGGGAACTACAACCCCAGATAAGTTTATCAAGTACATGTAAGGGAGTCTGGGAAAAGACTTTGGTAGCCAGTGTAAGGGAACTACAACCCAAGTGAAATTATCGATAACAATAAGGGGAGTCAGGGGAAGGTTTTTCACGTTACAACTTTGTTGGCAAGAATAAAGCAACTACAACCCCAGGTGATTTTCTCAATAACAATTAGGGGAGACAGAGGAAGAATTTACATGTTACATATTTGTAACCAAGTGTGATGGAACTACAACACCTGGTGATTTTCTCACTTACAATTAGGGGAGTCAGGGGAAGGATTTACATGTTACATCTTTGTTAGACAGTGTAAAGGAACTATTATCCTTGGTGTGTTGTTCATAAACATTGGTAGAATAAGGGAAATATTTACATGTTACATCTTTTGTAGCCAGTGTAATTGACTCTAATCCTAGGCGAGTTGTTTATAAACATTGGTAGAACAAGGGAACAATTTACATGTTACAACTTTGGTAGCCAGTATGAGCGAACTATAACCCCGGGTGAGTTATTAATAAACATTGGTAGAATAAGAGAAGGACTTACGAGTTACAACTTTGGTAGCCAGTGTGAGAGAACTACAACCCCATGTGAGTTGTTTATAAATATTGGAAGATTAAGGGAAGGACATACATGTTACAGCTTTGGTAGCCAGTATGAGGGAAATAAAACCCAAGGTGAGTTTTTTTATAAATATTTGTAGATTAAGAGAGGATTTACATGTTACAAATTTCGAAGCCATTGTAAGAGAACTACAACCCGGTTGAATTGTTTATAAATATTGATAGATTTAGGGAAGGATTTACATGTTACCATTTTGGTAGCCAGTGTGAGGGAACTACAACCCCAGGAGAGTTGTTTATAAATATTGATAGATTTAGGAAAGGATTAACATGTTACCATTTTGGTAGCCAGTGTGAGGGAACTACAATTCCAGGTGAGTTGTTTATAAATATTGATAGATTAAGGGAAGGATTTACATGTTACCATTTTGGTAGCCAGTGTGAGGGAACTACAACGCCAGGTGAGTTGTTTATAAATATTGATAGATTAGGGGAAGGATTTACATATTACAACCTTTGTAGTTAGTGTGAGGGAACTACAACCCTGGGTGAGTTGTTGATAAATATTGGTAGATTTAGGGAAGGATTTACATGTTACAACTTTGGTTCCCAGTGTGAGGGAACTACAAAACCTGGTGAGTTTTTCAATAACAATAAGGGGAGTTAGGCGAAGGATTTATAATTACATGTTACAACTTTGGTTCCCAGTGTGAGGGAACTACAATCCCAGCTGAGTTGATCAATAACAATTAGTGGATTCAGGGGAAGGATTAACATGTTACAATTTTGATAGACAGTGTGAGGGAACTACAACCCCTGGTGATTTGATTTTAAATATTGGTAGATTTCCGGAAGAGTTTCCGTGTTACATCTTCGGTAGCCACTGTGAGGTAACTTAAACCCCAGAAAAGTTTATCAATAACATGTAGGGGAGTCAGGGAAAGGATTTACATGTTACAACTTCGGTAGCCATTGTGAAGAAACTACAACCCCAGGTGAGTTTATAAATATTGGTAGATTTAAGGAAAGATTTACATGTTAAAACTTTGGAAGCCAGTCTGAGGGAACTTCAAGCCGAGGTGGGTTGTTTATAAATATTGGTAGATTTAGGGAAGGATTAACATGTTACAACTTTGGTAGCCAGTGTGATGGAACTACAACCCAAGGTGAGTTTATCGATAACAATAAGGGGAGTCAGGGGTAGGATTTACATCTTACAACTTTGGTAGCCAGTGTGATGGAACTACAACCCAAGGTGAGTTTATTGATAATAATAAGGGGAGTCAGAGATAGGGTTTACATCTTACAACTTTGGTTGCCAGTGTGATGGAACTTCAACCCTTGGTGAGATGTTTATAAATATTTGTGGATTTAAGGAAGGATTAACATGGTACAATTTTGGTAGCCAGTATGAGAGAACTACAAACCCAGGTGAGTTGTTTATAAATATTGGTAGATTTCGGGAAGGATTTATATGTTACAACTTTGGTCGGCAGTGTGAGCGAACTGCAACCCCGGGCGAGTTATTTATAAATATTAGTAGATTTAGCGAAGGATTTACATGTCATGAATTTCGTAGCCAGTGTGAGGGATCTTCAAGCCCAGGTGAGTTTTTTTTTATAAATATTGGTAGATTTAGGGAAGGATTCACATGTTACAAAGTAAGTGAGAACCGAACCGACAGTCTGAAAAGAAGAATCCAAGGACAATGGGAACGTCGGAAAAACAAAGAAACAAAGACATAACATGAGCACGGCACAGAAAAGAAATGAAGACACGCACATATACAAAAATGAACAACACGAACCCAATAAAAACCATGGGTGAGATCAGGCGCACCGGTAGAGTAAGCATCTCCTGCTTCTTATGAGACACCCGCCGTGTTGAACAAGTCAACTCCGGTAGTAAAGTCAAATCCGGTAGAGGAAAAACAAACTTTAGTGGCAAAGAGAAAGATCTGTTGTCATGTGGGAAACACGCATTTCATAGCGGTCCACAAGATCGTGATGTCGACCGTAAAACTTCTGTAGTGATGACCTCAAGTTATGGGCAAAATACCCTTGCTTAAGTAGCCTATTTTTAAGCAACCGAGCTCTCCCAAGGTAGTCACTGTATCGACCACAGGCCCTTGAGTAGCGAATAAGTTGGGAGATGTAAACTCCGTATGCTGGTGCTTTTGGAATGTTGCTATAAAGAAAGGGGAAGTTGACTATTGGAAAAGTGAAGTCATCGCGTTTGTCATATATCCTCTTTTGTCAATATCAAGATGAAGGTCAAGGAGCGAGGCTGATGTGGAAATATCTGTAGTATCCTTAATTTCTAGCTCTTTTGGATAGATAAGATGAAGAAAATCACCAAAGCGAGGATTGTTTAGTAATAAAATATCATCTATATAACGGAAGCTGAAATTAAAGGACTGGGCCAGTTTTTATCCTTATTTTGAAGAAGCCCTTCGATGAATTCAGCTTCATATGAGTGGAGAAATAGATCGGCTAAAAGAGGTGCACAGTTTGTGCCCATAGAAATTCCGATAGTCTGTTGAAAAACAAGTCCTCGAAACTGGACAAATATATTGTCGATCAGAAACTCTAACATTTTAATAACTTCTTCCTCTGTATATTTTTTCTGTGATTCTGAGTCGTATTTCACAAAGTATGCTTGTTCTCTGCCTATAACAATGTACTTATATCTTTGTTCGCCGTTCTTATGGGAGGAACATCTATGAATTATATCTTTCAGCCGTGATTTTAGTTGTTCATGGGGAATTGTAGTATAAAGCGTGGAAAAGTCAAAAGTTTTAATGCTGTTGCATTGTGATAATGATCTCGATTTAAAGATGTCAAGAAGATCCTCAGAGTTGTTTAATATCCACATTTCATTTACACCACTTCTTGAAAAGCTAGTGTCACAATATTTTTGAAGGCCCTCTTTTACGGCTGTCAAGATGGATGTTAATAGTTTAGAAATAGGTTTTGTAGAACATTTAGCAGATCTAGCGATCTACCGTCGTTTGTATGGGCATTTGTGTAATTTTGGTACCCAGTACAAGGAGGGGAGTTCAGTGTCTTCATCTTTGGTTGAAATCCCAAGGGAAAGCAAAACAGATCTATGGTTCTGCAATATCTCCTCCTTAGACAGAGTAGTAGCTGTGTATGTTGGATTGCCCTTGGTATTTCCAATGCCTAGTTCTTTCTTTACAACATTGGTAGCCAGTATGAGGTAACTACAACCTCAGGTAAGTTGTTTATGAATATTGGTAGATTTATAGAAGGATTTACATGGTACAACTTTGGTAGCCAGCATGAGGGACCTACAAACCAAGGTGAGTTGTTTATGAATATTAGTAGATTTAGCGAAGGATTTACATGGTACAACTTTAGCAGCCAGTGCGAGGGAACTACAAACCCAGGTGAGTTGTTTATAAATATTGGTATTTTTAGGGAAGGATTTACATGCTATAACTTTGGTAGACAGTATGTTGGAACTACGACCTCAGGTGAGTTGCTTGTAAATATTGGTAGATTTAGGGAAGGATTTACATGTCACAACTTTGGTACCCAGTGTGAGGGAACTATAACCCAAGGTGAGTTCGTAATAAATATTGGTAGATTTTCGGAAGGATTTACATGGTACAACTTTGGTAGCGAGTATGACGGAACTACAAGCCCAGGTGAGTTGTTTATAAATATTGGTAGATTAAGGGAAGGATTTATATAATACAACTTTGGTTGGCAGTGTGAGGGAACTGCAACCCCAGGTGAGTTGTTTATATATATTAGTAGATTTAGCAAAGGATTTACATGTTACAACTTTTGTAGCCGGTGTGAGGGAACTTCAACCCAAGATAGGTTTTTATAAATATTTGTAGATTTCGGGAAGGATTCACATGTTACAACATTTGTAGCCAGGTTGGTACAACTTTGGTTCCCAGTCTAAGGGAACTACAATTCCAGGTGAGTTGCTTATAAATATTGGTAGATTTAGGGAAGGATTTCTATGCTACAACCTTGGTAGCCAGTCTGAGGGAACTTAAAACCCCGGGTAAGTTGTTTATAAATAATGGTAGATTTAGGGAAGGATTTACATGTTACAACTTTGGTAGTCAGTGTGGGGGAACTACAACCGCAGGTGAGTTGTTCATAAGTATTGGTAGATTAAGGGTAGGATTTACATGCTACAACTTTGGTAGCCAATGTGAGGGAACTACTACCCATGGTGAGTTGTTTATAAAATTGGTAGGTTTAGGAAAGGATTGACATTTTACAACTTCAGTAGTCAGTGTGAGGGAAATACAACCCAAGGTGTGTTGTTTATAATTATTGGTAGATTTAAGGAAATATTTACATGTTACAACTTTGGAAGCTAGTGTGAGGGCACTTCAAGCTCAGGTGGGTTGTTTATAAATATTGGTCGATTCAGGGAAGGATTTACATGATACAACTTTGGTAGTCAGTGTGAGGGAACTACAACCCCAGGTGAGCTGTTAATTAATATTGGTAGATTAAGGGAAGGATTTACATGTTACAATTTTGTTTGTCAGTGTAAGGGAATTACAACTCCAGGTGAGTTGTTAATCAATATTGGTAGATTTAGGGAAGGATTAACATGTTACAACTTTGATTGCCAGTGTGAGGAAACTACAACCAAAGGTGAGTTGTTAATAAATATTGGTTGGTTTACTAAAGGGTTTACATGTTACAACTTTGGTAGCCAGTGTGATGGAACTACAAGCCAAGCTGAAGTTATCGATAACAATAAGGGGAGTCAGGGGTAGGATTTACTTCTTACAACTTTTGTTGCCAGTGTGATTGAAATTCAACCCTTGGTGAGATGTTTATAAATATTGGTGGATTTAGGGAAGGATTAACATGGTACAATTTTGGTAGCCAGTATGAGGGAACTACAAACCCAGGTGAGTTGTTTTAAATATTGGTAGATTTCGGGAAGGATTTATATCTTACAACTATGGTTGGCAGTGTGAGGGAACTGCAATCCCAGGTGAGTTGCTTATAAATATTAGTAGATTTAGCGAAGGATTTACATGTTACAACTTTCGTAGCCAGTGTGAGTGAACTTCAACCCCAGGTGAGTTTTTTTTAAATATTGGTAGATTTAGGGAAGGATTCACATGTTACAACTTTGGTAGCCATTGTAAGGGAACTACTTCCCCATGCGAGTTGTTTATAAATATTGGTAGATTTAAGTAAGGATTTATATGGTACACATTTGGTAGCCCGTCTGAGGGAACCACATACCCAGGTGAGTTGTTTTTAACTATTGGTTCGATTTAGGGAAGAATTTATATAGACAACTTTGTCAGCCAGTCTGAGGGAACTACAAACGCAGGTGAGTTGTTTAAAAATAATGGTAGATTTATGGCTGGATTTATATGTTACAATTTTGGTAGTCAGTGTGAGGGAAACACAACAGCAGGTGAGTTGTTTATAAGTATTGGTAGATTTAGGGAAGGATTTACATCCTACAACTTTGGTAGCCAATGTGAGGGAACTACTACCCTTGGTGAGTTGTTTGTAAAATTGATAGATTTAGGGAAGGATTTACACACTACAACTTTCGTAGTCTTTGTGAGGGAAATACATCCCCATGTGTGTTGTTTATAAATATTGCTAGATTTAGGAAAATATTTACATGTTACAATTTTGGAAGCTAGTGTAAGGGAACTACAAACCCAGGTTAGTTGTTTATAAATATTGGTAGATTTAGGGAAGGATTTACATGTTACAACTTTGGTTGCCAGTGTAAGGAAACTACAACCAAAGTCGAGTTGTTTATAAATATTGGTAGATGTAGGAAAGGATTTACCTGTTACAACTTTGGTTGACAGTGTGAGAGAACTGAACCCCCAGGTGAGTTGTTTATAAATATTAGTAGATTTAGCGATGGGTTTCATGTTACATTTTTCGTAGCCAGTTTGAGTGAGCTACAAACGCAGGTGAGTTGTTTTTTAATATTGGTAGATTTAGGGAAGGATTTACATGGTAAAACTTTGGTAGCCAGTGTGAGTGAACTACTTCCAAAGGTTATTTATTTATAAATATTGGTAGATTTAGGGAATGATTTAAATTGTACAACTTTGGTAGCCAGTCTGTAAAACACAGAGGGAACTACAAACCCAGGTGAGTTGTTTATAAATATTGGTAGGTTTAGGGAAGGATTTACATGGTATAATTTGGTAGACAGTATGGGGGAACTTCGACCTCATGTGAGTTTTTTATAAATATTGGTAGATTCAGGGAAGGATTTACATGCTATAACTTTGGTAGCCAGTATGAGAAAACTACAAACCCAGGTGAGTTGTTTATAAATATTGGTAGATTTAGGGAAGGATTTATATGTTACAACTTTGGTTGGCAGTTTAAGGGAACTGCAACCCAAAGTGAATTGTTAATAAATATTAGTAGATTTAGCGAATGATTTACATGTTACAACTTTCGCAGCCAGTGTGAGGGAACTTCAACCCGAGGTGAGTTTTTATAAATATTGGTAGATTTAGGGAAGGATTCACATGTTACAAATTTGGTAGCCTGTGTGAGGGAACTACAACCGCAGGTGAGTTAATTAATATTCGAAGTGACCATTTTTGTAAAGATGTTTAAAGTTATCACTCAAGAACAAATATAATAAGGTATAGATATGAGATAAATGATATTCCATGAAATCGTCCTCATCTTGCTTTGAATTTCAAAGTTTCAGATATTGTTTATTTTATATCTTAAAAATAAAGAGTTTTGAGCTTGCCAACATTTGCGAAGCGTAACCTTTAGGACTGGAATCCATCATAGTTTTTCATTATTGAGTTTATAAAGTTATTTGATTTTTCCTGAAATATTCAAAAAATAAATGTAAGATACAAACCTACCAGCTTAAGGTGGGACGATACAAAATCACATCATTACTCAAAGATCCCATTTTCGACTCAGTGATAGATCTGTAAATATGAAAAAGAAAGGAAATGGGGTAAATGTCAAGAGACAACATCCCATATCCAGGTTAAAACGACCCAAAACAAAGCTTCTAGGGGTCACCGTACGGTCTTCAACACAGTGAGGAACCTCACACCATATAGCAAATATATATATCAGAATATAAAGTAGAAATAGGGGTACCGGATCGTTTTTTTTTATATAAATAGCTTTGAATTTCCGGATTTTGTCGGGAAATTAATAAAGACAAATAGGGATAATTGACTTTTTCTGCCTTTCTTTTTAGATTTTGCTGTTTGAAAGATAGATCGCAATTACATAGGACGACCAAAACCTAAAGAAATATTCCTGAAAAAAATTATGATTCCTTTTATGTAAAAAATCCATAGCTGACGGTTCAAATTTTGGAGCTACATTTCACGGAACTTTACTATAGCATGTTAAATTTGTCAATACGTGACGTTATTTCTAGACGATACAATTATAATTATTTTTTTACGGCGGCAACTAATTTCAATATAAACTTGTTGGAAAACAGCTTTCTTATTAGACATTTATTTTACTGTGATGGTGTTGGATTAAGAACTGAGTTTGCTCAATGATAATTTTTTATTGGTGCATTCACCTGTTCTTTGTTAAAAAAAAACATAAAAATAAAGATTATTTTCAGGGTAAGTTGTTTCTGTCTTTCAATTTTTATCCTATTTGTCATTTTTTCTCTGCCATTTTTCGTTGAATATATTTGCACTGAAAAGACATTAGTTGTCGAAATAGTCGTCTGCAGGCATTGAATTTACAGCAAGTTCAGTATTTTGTTATCTGTTACAAAAATCGACCCTCCCGGAGCACATAAAGTCACTTTGTTGTCTTTATTGTTTGTTTGTTTGTTTTTTAGAGAGACTTCACCCTGTTAGTGATTTGGTTTTTATGTGTTGTATTTACATGGGGAAATTATGTATTTAATGGGTATATGCTATATTTGGTCTTCAGTCTTCTGATGCTTTCGTTTTTTGAATGGTCTCTTGATTCAGTCGATTTACGTTATTTCTTTTCATTTTGTTCTTTGATATTCTATTGCCGTTATTTTTTTACACAGTAAACAAACTTTCACACAAGATCATCCCTTAACGGACGAAAGGACAAAAGGAAGAGATGCCTAGCATATGGAAAATTATGATCATTCCAAATGCATATGCACTGTATTTAAATTAGAAAAAAGAATCACGTAACTTAACAGCATTCTCATCAACGTCGACTTCGTCAAACAATTTTAATGCTAAAACCACGGATATTTGGTCTTATCCGTTACTGCATTCCTACTTAAAATCACTTTGATACTTCCTTATGACGTTTTCAATCTCAAAACAAAACGTAAATCGAGATTTTTTAGAGAAAACGCTGATTTTATAAATTGAAACTTCTTCAAATAGGAGCATATTTAGCTTCCGTGGGAAATTCGAGTTTGCAAACTAAATAAATAAGGTTTGTAGCAGCATTTTCCTTGGCACTTAAAGTTTTGTTGTCTTACCATGTATCTTGTTTTTGTAATGACTTTGGCAATGAAGTTAGTGAAGTTAACAATTTCAGCCATTTTTGTCAAAATATTTATAATGTGATGTTAAAGGACTTGCGCTTCGGATTTGCATATGGCTTGGGAACTTTAAAATTATCTTCTTAGTCAATCTGCTACGATTCGTTTGACTGCATATCAAATTTCCTATCAGAGATCAACTCAGTTTTTCGCAAGAATAGCTATTTTTCACAATTTTGCCTATCAAATACAATGGAATTTCGACATCCGTATTTGACTCTGCAATAATATATGCAAATGAGCAAACATGCACAAGATTTCTCTATATGGGAAAAGACCTTTTTTTTGTCTCTATAATAATCGGAGGGCTCACCACTTGGTATATAATTATGCAGTTAGATGTGTCGGAATACAGAGCATACCAAATAAAGTGAATTTCAATTTAAACTTTCACTTTTATTTGCTGTATGTGCACAACACTTCAAAATGATTCATTAGTACTTGACGTTATGAATAATTTACAAAGTCTCATGAAGATCCGATAGTAACAGGATGAGAAAAATCAGCTGAAACAGTAAAGTATACATTACTGAAACACAGCAACGATTTGTATAATGACAGACTATACAAATCCTTGAAAACAATATGTCCTCTTTAAATTTAGTTTTATTTGGGCAAAAGAGCTTTATTTTTTTTTTGTCAACTCAAACTGTTCTGAGTAGCTTCGAGAATTGACTTCGTCAGATCGTCAGTTGTGGGGCATCTGCTTACATGTTAATGAAGAAGTGTCACATCTACCTTAGCATTGTAGGCATCGTATGATTGATTCAGTATTTCTCGATCGTGTTTTTGAAAAATTTCCTTGTTAATAGGAAATTAGTTGTAAAAAATTACCAAAAAATAAAATTATTTAGACATGAAAGAAGAGATTTTGAATATTAAGCGTCAAATGTATTACAATTATGAGCTACGAATTTTTCACCGGTAACCGATCTATAAAGGTTGTCGGTAGTTCAGTTTTTACAGGCTGACTTTTGTGGTATAGT
The DNA here is from genome assembly GCA_002080025.1 of Modiolus philippinarum. Taxonomy (NCBI): domain Eukaryota; kingdom Metazoa; phylum Mollusca; class Bivalvia; order Mytilida; family Modiolidae; genus Modiolus; species Modiolus philippinarum. The sequence continues at coordinate 22,141 of MJUU01002048.1, forward strand.
ATCGCTTTAGGTTTACAGGCCTTTCCAAAAATCATTTGGTCCGCTTTCGGTTTCGGCATTTAAATACAATGAAACAGTTCCGGTGGTCAACCCAACACGGCAAGTGTTGTTTATCTTGAACACAGTTCATAACGCTGTTCATATTTAGATTACTGGTGACACTGCACTAATTTATAAAAAAGATAGCACACTTAATGAAAAGGGCTCTAGTGATCATAGTGACAGTGCACTAATTTATAAAAAAAAAAGATATGAAAAGGGCTATAGTGATCATAGTGTCCGTTCGCTCGTCCGCCATATAGGGGTGAATTTATGGCGACAACTCTTCCTGGACCACTGAGCGAAATTCACTGAAATTTTCAAAGAATGTTCAGTGCATATTGCCATTGTGCACCTACAACTACAACCTAATTTGATTAGATCTTTTTTTTCACTTTTTATTTCTGGAATCAAATAGGGGAGCGGGGTTTGTATTACTGAGCTTTGCTCACATTTTTTCTAGATGGAGATTTGATGCGCCCATTGGATTTTCGAACGGGGAGTCCGCAAATTATGTACTACAATATTTCAAAGTCAGACAATGGTAGCTTTTTATGGGAATAATTTCTCAAACTCGGCGAAAATTTGCCAAATAATGATATTTTCATAAAATATAAACTTTCTTACCGTCACATGGTTTGAGCATATATTTTTCTCCCTACGAAACACTGAAATTGTCCCGATGTACTTTAAGTCGACTAGTGTAGGAAAACGGAGTAATGTGTAAACTTTATTCATTTCCTCTCCGTATCCGATTCCCTCCTTCAGTGAGCTGGCAAGGTAACATTAAGACTGGATTATTAAGTTAATAACAAAACATTATTGACCAATCTGAAGACTCTATCGCAGTCGTTCAAAAATGGCAGAAAATGTTTACATTCTGAGTTCTGATACTTTAAGTTGTTGGCGACTATTGAAATTGACGTTCTATGTGCGTGAATAGACATGGAAAGTGTTTGTGCTAATGTGAAAAGTTATATTCAAACAAGATTTTTTTTTTCGTGAAAACGCAAAACACAGTGATTCAAGTCGAACATTATGTTCATTTCATGGACCACTTAAAGTACATCAGGATAATTTCAGTGTTTCAAAGGGAGAAAAATATATGTAAAAGCCAAGTGAAGGTAAGAAAGTTATGAAAATCTAATTATTTGGCAGGGGTATCGCCGAGTTTGAGATATTTCACAAAAGGATATGGAGTAAATGAAGATTAGATCATAACACATATGTTCACTCCAACTGCAATAATTTTAATGAGCTGTATGGCCATTTCGGAAATTTATTCCACACCAGCAGCACTAGAACCCAAACAAAGCAAATCCATAATTCCAATACATAAAACCAAACGAAATCCGAATAATCAGTAATATCAAATAAAGTTCAGAATAAAACTACTATGGAGGGAGTTCAGCCTTCGGTTTTAGACAATTATTCCAATAAAAAACTGCCGTTGTCTGACTTTGAAATATTGTGGTATATAATTTTTGGACTTCCGTTGTTCCCCTTCTCCTTCTTATACAAAATAGATGGGATCGCTCTATCAATATCGTATGTTACCGGTCCCTGTGGAAAATTGTATAAAGACTCAATACTTTTTTACAATAAACATTTGATTTTTGAAAACACTTGGTAATACGATATACATATATTTTAATACAGAACTCTCGCATTTTTTTTATACCCCCGCTTTTGAAAAAAAGCGGGTTATATAGTATTCGTTGTGTCCGTCCGTCTGTCGGTCCGTCCGTCCGTCCGTCCGAAATGTATCCGCTACCCCTCCTAAACCAATGAATGGAATTTGATAAAACTTTCAGAGAATCCTTATGACAAGATTCCATTGTGCACCTCCTATCTTAAATTTTGATCTGATCAGTTTTTGGGTTTCAGATGGCCATACATGGACTTACCCATGTATTGTCATGGGGGGATACTGGTTTGTCATCCGCTACTCCTAAACCAATGAATGGAATTTGATGAAACTTTCAGAGAATCTTTAAGACAAGATGCCATTGTGCACCTCCTATTTTAAATTTTGATCTGATCTGTTTTTGGGTTTCAGATGGCCATACATGGACTAACCCATGTATTGTCATGGGGGGGTGCTGGTGTGTTATCCGCTACTCCTCCTAAACAAATGAATGGAATTCGATGAAACTTTCATAGAATCTTTATGACATGATGCCATTGTGCACCTCCTATTTTAAATTTTGATCTGATCATTTTTTGGGGTTTCAGATGGCCATACATGGACTTACCCATGTATTGTCATGGGGAGGGGGTACTGGTGTTTCATCCGCTACTCCTCCTAAACCAATGAATGGAATTTGATGAAACTTTCAGAGAATCTTTATGACAAGATGCCATTGTGCACCTCCTATTTTAAATTTTGATCTGATCAGTTTTTTGGGTTTCAGATGGCCATACATGGACTTACNGGGGGGGGGGGTACTGGTGTGTCATCCGCTACTCCTCCTGAACCAATGAATTGAATTTTATGAAACTTTCAGAGAATCTTAATGATATGATGCCATTGTGCACCTCCTATTTTAAATTTTGATCTGATCATTTTTTTGGGTTTCAGATGGCCATACGTGGACTTACCCATGTATTGTCATTGGGTGGGGGGTACAGGTGTTTCATCCGCTACTCCTCCTAAACCAATGAATGGAATTTGATGAAACTTTCAGAGAATCCTTATGACAAGATGCCATTGTGCACCTCTTATTTTAAATTTGGATCTGATCAGTTTTTGGTTTCAGATGGCCATACATGGACTTACCCATGTATTGTTATGGGGGGGGGGGTGTACTGGTGTGTCATCCGCTACTCCTCCTGAACCAATGAATGGAATTTGATGAAACTTTCAGAGACTCTTTATGACAACATGCAATTGTGCACCTCCTATTTTAAATTTTGATCTGATCAGTTTTTTGGGGTTCAGATGGCCATACATGGACTTACCCATGTATTGTCAAGGGGGGGGGATGGTAGTGGTGTGTTATCCGCTACTCCTCCTAAACCAAGGAATGGAATTTGATGAAACTTTCAGAGAATCTTTATGACATGATGCCATTGTGCACCTCCTATTTTAAATTTTTATCTGATCAGTTTTTTGGGTTTCAGATGGCCATTTATGGACTTACCCATGTATTGTCAGGGAAGGGGGGTACTGGTGTGTCGTCCGCTACTCCTCCTAAACGAATGAATGGAATTTGATGAAACTTTCAGAGAATCTTTGTGACAAGATCCCATTGTGCACCTCCTATTTGAAATTTTGATCTGATCAGTTTTTTGGGTTTCAGATGGCCATACATGGACTTACCCATGTATTGTCATGGGGAGGAGGGGTACTGGTGTGTGTCATCCGCTACTCCTCCTAAACCAATGAATGAAATTTTCAGAGAATCTTTATGACAAGATGCCATTGTGTACCTCCTTTTTTAAATTTGGTCGGATCAAGTTTTTGGGTTTCAGATGGCCATGCATGGACTTACCCTTGTATTGTCATGAGGGGGGGGGTACTGGTGTGTCATCCGCAACTCCTCCTAAACCAATGAATGGAATTTGATGAAACTTTCAGAGAATCTTTATGACATGATGCCATTGTGCACCTTTTATTTTAAATTTTGATCTGATCAGTTTTTTGGGTTTCAGATGGCCATACATGGACTTACCCATGTATTGTCATTAGGAGTGGGGGAACTGGTGTTTCATCCGCTACTCCTCCTAAACCAATGAATGGAATTTGATGAAACTTTCAGAGAAGCTTTATGACAAGATGCCATTGTGCATCCTCCTATTTTAAATTTTGATCTGATCAGTTTTTTGGGTTTCAGATGGCCATACATGGACTTACCCATGTATTGTCATGGGGGGAGGGGTACTGGTGTGTCATCCGCTACTCCTCCTAAACCAATGAATGGAATTTGATGAAACTTTCAGATAATCTTAATGACATGATGCCATTGTGTATCTCCTATTTTAAATTCTGATCTGATCAGTTTTTTGGGTTTCAGATGGCCATACATGGACTTACCCATGTATTGTCATGGGAGGGGAAGGGTACTGGTGTGTCATCCGCTACTCCTCCTAAACCAATGATTGGAATTTGATGAAATTTTCAGAGAATCTTTATGACAAGATGGAATTATGCACCTCCTATTTAAAATTTTGATCTGATCAGTTTTTTGGGTTTCAGATTGCCATACATGGACTTACTCATGTATTGTCATTGGGGAGGGGGGTACTGGTGTGTCATCCGCTATTCCTCCTAAACCAATGAATGAAATTTGATGAAACTTTCAGAGAATCCTTATCACAAGATGCCATTGTGCACCTTCTATCTTAAACTTCGATCTCATCAGTTTTTGGGTTTCAGATGGCCATACATGGACTTACCCATGTATTGTCATTGGGGGTGGGGTACTGGTGTTTCATCCGCTAATCCTCCTGAACCAATGAATGGAATTTGATGAAACTTTCAGAGAATCTTTATGGCATGATGCCATTGTGCACCTCCTATTTTAAATTTTGATCTGATCAGGTTTTTGGGTTTCAGATGGCCATACATGGACTCACCCATGTATTGTCGGGGGGGGGGGGGGGTACTGGTGTGTCATCCGCTACCCCTCGTAAACCAATGAATGGAATTTGATGAAACTTTCAGAGAATCTTTGTGACAAGATGCCATTGTGCACCTCCTATTTTAAATTTTGATCTGATCAGTTTTTTGAGTTTCAGATGGCCATAAATGGACTTACCCATGTATTGTCATGGGAGGGGAAGGGTACTGGTGTGTCATCCGCTACTCCTCCTAAACCAATGAATGGAATTTGATGAAATTTTCAGAGAATCTTTATGACAAGATGGAATTGTGCACCTCCTATTTAAAAGTTTGATCTGATCAGTTTTTTGGGTTTCAGATTGCCATACATGGACTTACTCATGTATTGTCATTGGGGAGGGGGGTACTGGTGTGTCATCCGCTATTCCTCCTAAACCAATGAATGGAATTTGATGAAACTTTCAGAGAATCTTTGTGACAAGACGCCATTGTGCACCCCCTATTTTAAATTTTGATCTGATCAGTTTTTTAGGTTTCAGATGGCCATACATGGACTTACCCATGTATTGTCATGGGGGGGGGGGTGTACTGGTGTGTCATCCGCTACCCCTCCTAAACCAATGAATGGAATTTGATGAAACTTTCAGTGAATCTTTATGACATGATGCCATTGTGCACCTCCTATTTTAAATTTTGATCTGATCAGCTTTTTGGGTTTCAGATGGCCATACATGGACTTACCCATGTATTGTCATTGGGAGAGGGTACTGGTGTTTCATCTGCTACTCATCCTAAACCAATGAATGGAATTTGATGAAACTTTCAGAGAATCTTTATGACAAGATGCCATTGTGCACCTCCTATTTTAAATTTTGATCTGATCAGTTTTTTGGGTTACGATGGCCATACATGGACTTACCCATGTATTGTCATGGGGGGTGGGGGTACTGGTGTGTCATCCGCTACTCCTCATAAACCATTGAATGGAATTTGATGAAACTTTCAGAGAATCTTTATTTCATGATGCCATTGTGCACCTCCTAATTCAAATTTTGATCTGATCAATTTTTTGGGTTCCACATAGCCATACATGAACTTGGCTATGTATTGTCATAAGGGGGAGGGTACTGGTATGCAATCCATGTAGCTTTTGTGGGGAAGCGGGGATATCATTTAGTGAGCTATGCTCACAATATTTCTAGTTTCAATGGCGACCGAGTGAAAGCCTGTACGCCTCTTTTAAGTCGTCACTGGTTTTGTTGTGTAATTTCAGTATATATTCTACACAAACTCAGATATAATATTTATGCTCGTTGGTATTTTGAATATTTTTATTCTAGTCGAAACCTCTTCCAGCCAATTCATATACGAAATTTACTGTTTTTTTATGCAACTTCGGTATTTTTTGTACTTTATTTTTTCTGCATAAACTGTACCACATTTTAATGAAATGACTCTTTTAATTGAGCTGACTCAGTTTAACACTGTAAAGTAACGTCTATGGCAGACTTATTAACGATAACTCTTATCGTAACGTCGTTTAGTAACGTCCCAAATTAAGCAAATTTTTGTAAAAAAAAAAACACATTTTTTTCACAACCGTTTGAAGGAACATTGAACGTTAAGGAAACACATTAAAATCGCTTGAATTATCTGGGACAGTTGAATTCAAACTTGGATGGAATAGATGATCTACAATCAAAACTTTTGTATATATTGCACATGATGATTAGCGTGATTACATAAAATTTTGTTAAAATATCTTACAACATTTCTCCATGTGAGCGGTATAAGCCTTTATTTTTTTCAAGAATGGAATCTGACCAGGATATGGTTTTTTGCATGGAATATCTTCCAGTTATCGAATCTTTACATGATGAGAACAAAGAAGAAGTAGGTGCACAATGGCATCATGTCATAGCTTTATTGATGGTAACAGATACTGAAACAGCTGACGGCTATGTGAAGCTACAAGTTGTGACAAATGGCTAAAGACTGCGGAAAGGTGCCAGGAGGACTACAAAATTTTCTCCGAACCGATTCACATGATAGACTGGTTTTTAAACATTTCTCAACAATGCCCCTTGATAAATCATCTTTATTATATTCCAGAAATGGACCTGCCGACACTATCAAAGTCAGGTCCATTTCGGCTGATAAAGTTTTTGCATTCCGTTGTAGATCGTGGCCTTCACTTGCAAATGAATTCATAGGTCGAAGTAGGTACTATGGATGGCCACCTAGGGCATTAATTGAACGTTTCCAAGGGTTAGGTTACTTTCTGGTTGGGGTTGGTCATCCGAATTCTTCAGAACGAGGTCTGGAATGGAGGTTGTCGTTTTCCCTTCAGGAAAGAGAACTTATGTTTGGATTAAATGATGTTCAGTATAAATGCTATGTTCTTCTGAAACTGATAAAGCGTGATCTGATTACAGCTGCAATTGGAGACTCATTAACGTCATATCACTTTAAGACATGTCTGTTTTATATGATAGAAATAAACCCATTAGATGTATGGAGACCTGAAAATCTAATCCATTGTGTGCTTCAATGTCTTCAACTTCTTTTAGAATGGACAGAAACTAAATATTGTCCAAATTACTTTATCCAGAGAGAAAATTTGTTTGAACGTTGGATGAATGAAAGTATTGGAGAGAACGTTTGTCGAGTTCTCAAAGGACTCCTCTCGCAAGATACGGGTCTTTTAAATGGATTAAAAACTGACAATATCGGTGAATTTGTACAAAGCAGGGGGAGAACTTCTTTTTTCAAAACCCTTTAAGTGGAAGCATATACAAAGCTGGATAAAACTATGACTACTGTCAATATTCAATCTGTGTGTAAGATTTTATCCCTTGTAGTGGATAAATTGCGCGAAACTTTATCTGTGATTAGCGGACAAAGCATCATACTTCATTCCCCACAAGACATTTGGTTTATTATTTCACGTCTAAAAGAAATATTTAACTGGATTTCCAGTTTAAATAGTGTAACTGAACATACAGCCGAGGATACACGAGATGCAGTAAATCTTATTTTGCCATTTTTTCATACACATTTAGCTTCACACCTCGCTTCATTTGCAATTGTGTGCAATGACACAAAAGATCGGGAAGATTATTTGCGGGAAGCTATCTTTCATTTCCAAAAAGGGATGTCATCAGATCTAACTTCTGGTCGATTAAAGTACTTGACCTCACTGTATTTTGATGGACAAAATAATGAATGTGAAAAACAGCTCAAGGAGCTGGATAAAGAGTTTGAGCGATGTGTTATTTCTATGTCCTGGATTAAAGGCGATCCGAAGAAACATCGTTTTTTCAACCACGATGTCCGAAACTCCTATTTGAATACCAGAGATCTTATTCAACAATACATTAGTTCGAGTGTAATTTTTCTTCCAACCGAGACTAGTCTAATTCCCCCACCGTTGCAAATGTTTTGAAATGTTTAGATCCTTCAAAACACCAATTAATTCTAGAAATGCCGAAATGGACTTTTGGTTTGACTGGGCTGTAGTTGATGGCAAGGTATACTTGTACTTCCTGTGGTACCTCCTTGCTGTCAAGATGAACAAGCCATTTGATGCAATCTCTGCTTTATTGAAGCTAACAACAGTGTCTTTTATTTGAAATTTTATTTCATAGAGAAACAGCATTCAACCTAATTTCTTGGGTTGCAATGAAAGAGGGTTTTATGTTGCATGCTTTCAAGTTTTTACGTGCGTCTTGGAAAGAAATCGAAAATCAAGATATTTTTTACCACCAAGACCTTCAGAAAACTTACCAGACTCATCATAATGCTGCTAAGTGGCATATGGTGCTGTTACTGAGGAATATTTGTCAAATGAATAATCATAACAATCAAGCGGATAAAACTTATGACAGATTTTGCTTTGTGTGTTTTAAGCAGCCATTTGATCAGTTTAAAATCTGCAATGGATGCAAAATTGCAGAATACTGTTCAGAATCATGTCAAATGAAAAACAAAGAAAAACACGAACAAATTTGTTATTTATTCAAGAAGCTTCATAGAAAATTTGATAATTTTCAAATATCTTAATAATATTAATAACAATTTAGTAGTAGAAGTAGTAGTATAGTTTATAGGTAGTATCAGCTATTGTAGTATGTTGAAGAAGGAACAGTATCAAATATCCACTTGAAATATCCCTCTTAAAGTCAGGCAATGTGTTGTTGAATGTCACTGTTTGATTAACCATATTTTTAAAAAATCTTGTTATATTATAAAGTGATATCAGTAAACACCTACAATGGCCGAAAATTACTATCACATGCCACGATTCACAGGAGAACCGCACTAGAAAAAACACATAACAGAATAGAGACAAACGTAAATAACGATAGGAGGTCTTTTTAACGACACAAGCACATGCAAGTGGTAGGGTTAAACCAGTTTATGGGTATCCAAACCATCCCTTTGTCTATCCCGTTCCCCTATAATATAATAAACATATGAATAAAAGCCAACACAGGCAGGCTATTAACTCTATGGTCACTATCTTAAAAAAGAAAGAATATGACAAAGCGTAATTTAGAAAGATGGGTCAAAGAGTGCTCGCCGCTAAACTGTCGGCTAGCTCAAGGAACCCAGGTTGCTGGTATAACACTGTCGCACCACGGAAAAAAATAAACTGAAAACTTCCAGAAGTATTTGGTAAAGACTCGTCATGAATTTCGATAGACATCGGCAGTATCAATGAGAGGCCAATATATGTGTAAAATTTTCAGGTCAGTTGAATCAAAAACCAATTTTACAGATTGGCATTTTATTAAATATCCCGTCGATGTCCACTATTACGTAAAGAACGTAAGCTACGTCTCAGTTTCACTGGATTTATTATCAGTTTCTGACATTTTTAACAACAATTCCATAATCGAGGGTGAGAAATGCCCTTTGTAATAAGCTGTTTGCGAGTAACGTCATATTTAGATATCAGATGTTCGTATCTTCTGTAAAATTTTTAACGGATTTAATAATTTATGAAATCTGTAACCTTGTAAGTTTGGATGTGATAGTAAGGTTTATCTCATTTAAATCGTCGAAGGTTGAACAAACGCGTGCGAATCGTACTTGTTGAGATATGAACATCCAGTACGATGGAGGTAAAGGAACGTCGCCGTCAAGAAAAGGCAAATTTGTAATAGTGAAAATCAAAATCATCCCTTTTATCATGAATTTTAGTTTTTATTTACCAGAGTCAATGGTGATACTTAGATCCAGAAAAGGGCAGTATTTAAAATCATATCATGTTTGCTTTATTTAGTGTAAGCTCTTGTCGGTAAATGATGTCGACATAATCTAAAAACTGAGGATTGTCAAAAGTATGAATATTTTCAATGTACCTGCTGTTATCATTGAAAATTGAAATTATTTTATCACTGTTTGGTACAGTTCAATTTTGTCTTTTTTTTCATGAATCCTTTTCGTAACAGAATACAAAAAGATCTTCAAAGAGAGATGCATAAGTAGTACCTATGGGGATTCAAATGACCTGCTTATAAACAATGATGCCAAAACGAACATAAATGTTGTCTAGCAAGAGATTCAGTGCCTGAATCATACCACATATCCAGGAATAATTGTTGCTGTTAGTAATATTGGAGAAGAATCCTTGATTTTGTTACAGCAAAATAACTGAAGACCAAAGAATTTGATAATTTGATAAATTTAGATTTAATCAATTTATGCGGAAGGTAGTATAAAGTGTAGAAAAATCATAACGGTCAATAGATGAAACTGGTCTATTTATAGATTGTAATTTATCTTAAAATTCAAGGGAATATTTTACACTCCAAAAGAAATTTACACGAGAGTTTTGATATGTTTTTTTTCACAATATTTTATTACTGACTCCTTAAAGCAATTTAGTGTACTGGTAAAATGGATGGACAAATTTGTAGTAGAACAATTACACGAAGCCAAAATCAAACGATGTTTGTAGGAATTTTTTTAGTCTTAGGAATACAGTACATAGTAGGTGAGGTGTTATCTTTACGTTCAACTTCGATCGTTTCTGCATCTTTTAAATGTTGCTTGGTGAGTGTTTTCTCGTTAAAATCTCTGTATGATTAAAAAGTGCTTGATCTGGCAATTTTGTTTTGTTGGATGATGGCAATATTGTTTGAAGCTTTGTCTACAGATGCAAACATATATTTTTCACCAAGTTCTCTCAGTTTAGACTTACTTATGTTTACACACAGCTTAGGAGGTGGCTTATTATAATAATCTTTATGAAAATTAATTCTGTTGGTGACCTTACTAATAATTTTATCTTTAAACGAATGTTGTATTATTGAAAACATATGTATATTTTATAAAAAAAAAACAATTTTGTCTTAAAGTTATTAAGTACTAATGTCACAGTTCTAATTTGCATTTTGATCGAATGCATATAAGTTCCTAGCTATATATGCATAGAAAGTTAATATAAATCGTTGGTAACAAGTTTATAAAAATCTCTTTAAAGATCAGTTTTTACTATGCCTGCCACGAAAAGTCGAGAAAGGGAAACATGAGGATACTATTTCCAGTAGTAGGATAATACAACATATTGTGACTTGTACAAAAACAAATGAGGTGTCTGGCAATTATTTGTATGATTTTGAAATACAAAAGTACCGAAGTTGCATAAAATATAGTAAATTTCGGTATGTTGTACACGTGTTTCCTCTCATCAGCAGCATTAGAATCAAATAATATGGAAACCATCATCCAAAAGTATTAAAAAAGAAGTACTCATTACCAAAAATATCGAAATATGAGGCCAAATTCAGTACCAAGGACATCTACCGAGTGCAGTACACGGAATGAAGCCTCTGTATTTTTTATGGTGTTTGAATTTTTATAAAACGGTAAATTTCTATTAAACGCAAGGTAAATTTTTTTCATGTCAGACAAGTCTGACTATTGGGCTGATGAATACCCTCGGGGACCTCTGGTCCACCCGCAGTTGAATCAGCCCAATGGTTTCAAAATACAAAAATACCGAAGTTGAATAAAATACAGTAAATTTCATTATGCTGTACACGTGTTTCAAGGAGTAACCTCTCATCAGTAGCATAAGAATCACATAATATGGAAAACCATAATCCAAAAGTAATAAAAAAAAGTACTCATCATCAAAAATATCGAAAAAGGAGGCCAAATCGAGTAATGTTTTCCTCTGGCACTAGAATTACTAGAACTAATATGATACACGTAGCAAGTTCTAGCATGACTTTGACTTTCACAAGAACCATTATGATGATGTTTGTAAATTTTGGTATTTTGATGTCACTTGTTAAACCAATTTTATTTGAAAACTTACTTTTTCCAAATTTTTGAAATTTAGTTCAATACTAAGGAAAAACCTCTGTTAAGCTCTGTCTTTCGCTGCTTTTTTTCAAAATGTTTTGGTTTGATATGCAAAGACATAAATTGTCGGAATGATCATATTTCATGTAGATAAATTTACAGCCATTACGGTATTAGGATATTTCTAAAGGACTAATAGTAATTTGGTAGTGCACAACAAACGTAACAAGAAACCCGTAGTGTGCAATTAAAAGTCAAAAGGAGATAAGAAGAGAAAGCATAAACAAGGTTCTAAAAGCGACAGATACAAAGACAAGATAGACACTCTTCCACTAGTTAAATGCAACATGGTAGCTACTGGTAAAAAATTCATCTGAACTTGACACTCTACTGGTAAAAATCAATCTGAACTTGACACTCTACTCGTAAAAAATCCATCTGAACTTGACACTCCTCCACTAGTATACATGCAACATGGTAGCTACTTGTAAAAAATCGATCTGAAATTGAGGCTTTTTCTTCACCATTTATATTATTTTTTTATTTATTTTGGGTGTACATTTAGGTAAAGTGCAATGTGATACAATTACAGCATACTGAAAAGGGATACATTTGGACAATCATCGACCAAAAATTGGGGCATAAGTAAAATTTTTAATACCATGAAAAGAAACTGTGCACTCTTACGCTCTCCTACAAGAAAATATATATTTTAGGCTAACTTTCAAAAGCTTTTTTCATAAAAATTCCAGTATTCTTCAGAAATAATCAAATTTACATTTGAATAAAAATCTGACAAAATAAAAAGATATACCAAAGCGCAGCTAGAATACGACCGCAGCAAGTCGACGATTGAAATTTGAACAGTGTAATTCAAAATTAATGTTGAAATAGTAAAAAGCTTGACACAGTAATTAAGAAGCTTGACGCAGAAATGGACATAAACTAAGGAACATAAAAATCAACCAATGAATCCTCTATTCTCGGAAACGGTAAGAGTTACGCGAAATCTGTTCAAATACTTTCAAAAGAAAACATCAAGAAGAATCCAAAGGAAAAAATCCCATCAAAGTCCTATTTAAAATAAAACTGCATATTTTAAAAATTGCAATGTTTGTCCCTTTGACCCTTTATGACTCGGAAACGGTACGAGATACGTCAAATTTATTACGTATGACCGAAAGCTAACAATTTTAAGAGGAATTAAAGGAAAATATTCCATCGAAATGTCTTCTTTCATATTCCTCTTTCATATTCATATAAGTTGTCGAAATGCGCATATGCAGAAAATAAATTCACAGTAACTTCGGTATTTAGTTATTTCTGCCCCATTTATCACATGAACGGTGGATGCTACTGATTGGAAACTTTCTCAGGAACACACTGAAAGAAACCCAATTAACATCCGATAAATTATAACTATTCTAATTTGGCCCTTTTTAATAAAGGTCTCCTTCTCTGAAAAGGCATGACAGGATCGCAGCATGTTGACCACTGAAATTTAGAAAAGTGTTACTTTGAGTGAATGTTGACACAATCTAATTGCAGATCTTTTTCTTTTCTGTTACGAACGAGACTTCATGAAAAAAAAACTTACAAACATTGGTAAACTAATTTCTATTTTCAATGATAACAGCAGGTATATTGAGGATATCCTTACTATTGATAATCCTTTGTTTTTAAATTATGTGGATATTACTTACCCGCAACAATTGAAATAGAATAAACCTAACAAAGATTCCAAGTACTGCCTTTTTTATCTAACTATCATGATTGACTCTGGTAAAATGAAAACTAAAATATATGTTAAACGGGATGATTTTTTTTTTTTTTTAGAACTGATAAAGAACGATATATGATAGAAAAAACATTAAATACCGTGACTATTATCTCAGTACTCATTAACTTTTTACTATGCCCAGCAATTGGCCTCGAAGGAATTTAAGAACAATTTCATTTATGTGATTTTATCTTTTATAAACAATTCGTATTTTAAACAGAAATTGTTCTTTTCATAAGAATTTCACTTTTTAATGACATTTTGCAATTTGATAACGATTGCGTGACTAGCTAGAGAACCAAGAAATAGAGTGTATGTGTTTTTATTGATTCAACATAATGTTTTTATTGATTCAACATAATGGATTGAACATCTTACATTTACATTAACTTTACTGTCAAACAGCCATTTTTGTAATATGGTGACTGTAAATACGTTTTTTAAAGCCACCAACGTACTTTCTATAAGCCACTAATCAAACTATTTTAAGTAACTTTTACTCATTGTGTATATATTTTTAAGTATGTGTAACGGATAGGTCAAAGCTTTTATCCTTAATTGAAGTGCTCCGGAAGACGGAGGATCATACCTGTACAAGACAAGACAAGTTAGGTTTTACCAAAACAAGCATTCCTCTCTCAAAAATAACAAAACCGTATTATAAAAGCAAGCGCAATATTTTTGATGACATTGAAAATGAAAAAGAAAACTTCTTTTAAACAAAACTTTGTATTACTTTTTAATCCGTTGATTATCACAACAAAACATGCTGATATTTTATCAAGCATTATATTATTTAGCGAAAAGGCAATTTTGGAACTAAACAGACGAAAACGTAAAATTGTATAATACGTAGTTTTTTTTCATTGTATTTTCTAACACTGAATGTATGTTTACATGTTTTCCCATCAGTGTATGGACATTTTAATTTTTATGATATGAGAAATATATTTTGTGTACGTGATACTTTTATCATTACTTTTCCTCCTATCACCAACGTTTTTTTAATTTGACACTATATATTGTATATATATTGTTGTTATATTGTTTTTTATTTGTTATGTTGTAAATTGTAGGGAGATGGCTTTTTATTATATTGTCGTGACTTGTGCCCTATCAATTTGCTTTATATTTGAGCAATAAAATAAGTTAAAATAAAAAACTTAAACAAATCATGGCGGAAATCTTGATTGTTTTTATAATAGTTTGTATAAAACATCGCTATGCAGTGTTTGAATAATATCTATGATCTATAAATGTAGCAGTTTTCACATAATTTTATTTCACAAAAAACCTTATCATTGGCCTCCTTCATATTGCCAGTTTTTACGATTATCCATATGAAATTAAGAGTAAAGTCAAATTTCATACTGCTAGATCAAATTGCTAATAGTTTGAAAGAAAACTATTGGACATTGTACACGAGTTCGTTGTATCCAGATCTGCCATGATACTATTTGCCTGTGGTGAAAGTGAAGATAAAATCTGTTATAGCTTATTAATTCGACCAAAAGCACCATTGAAGCGACATAAAACCGGTTCAATCAACCATTTTTCTTAGATGCATAAACCAAGTAAGGACCATTGAGGTTGAGAGTTTTCCGGTGTTTGTAGCTGCTTTGTACTGTTTTTTTTTTTTTTTTTTTTTTTTTTTTTTTTTTTTTAAATTCTCTTTGTTAAACTAGTTTATACCCTTATTTTTACCCACAATGATCAGGTTACTTTTAAAGCATGAAAATAGGGAAAAATTGTTAGGCTTGACAATAGTTAAATTTTAACTAAATTTTCTAAATTAATACACCTTTTTTAATTTGTGCCATACTTCAGCTGTTCACTAATTGACTGCTTTGTTTCTAATGTTTATATGAAGATACATAGTGAAAATAATTGTCCGCCATTATCAAATACAAACTAACAACATGAGTATTTACAATAGCAAGTCTATATCCTGTGAGTGTATACTCTATACAATATTAGGGTGATTTTTTTTTCAATGAATCATAGCTTTAAAAAAACAATAGAACTGTGGATAAATTGTCTTTTATTGACAAATCCCTCTTTTGTTGAAAAACTACATTTAAGGTAGTTGCCACCGTTGAAAATTCGTATTTCGCGCACCATCG
>MJUU01002049.1:0-11885 GCA_002080025.1 Modiolus philippinarum
ACTAAAAAATCGAAAAAGGGCAAAAGTGGAGTGCCCTCGTTTCGATATTATATCCATTGCCTTTTTGCTGTGCACCAGTTATTAAGTCGCCCAAACAGAGTTTGGCGACTTCTTGTGTTTGCACCGTTTCTTATTATTTTTCCGCTTCTTCTTGCTATCATCTTGTCCGGTCAAATTCTCAAAGACTACTAGCCCAATCACTACCAAACTTCACAGGATGGTAGATGTCCATCCCAAGATGTGCATTTGGGTATTCAAATTATCAAAATTACCACCACCATTGGTCGCTATGAACTTTGACCCCAAATCTTATTATTGGATTAACTCGGAAACTGTAAAAGATTGCTGATAAAATGTAATGACAAAAATGTTAGTTAGGTCATGACAGACCTTCGTTACATTTGAACCGAAATTCTACGGTGGATCGTTCATGAGTTATGCCCCTTGAAATTTCGTCACATCTTTAAGTACATTTTTCTAGAAAACGGTTAGAGATGGAAACCTGGAACCTTTTCCATTCAACTTAGGTGATATGTGTTACATCTAAAACTGCTAAGATCAAGGTCATTGGTCACTTTGAACTTTGACCCCAGACCTTGTTATTGGATTATCTCAGAAACCGTAATAGATAGCTGATAAAATGTAATGGCAGAAATGTGTGTCTTGTTGAGATCTACATTTGTTACATTGGGCCCAAAATTATTGGACCAACCGTTTTGGGCCTATGGACCGAAAACCGATTTTGTATGTCCGAATTTGGGTTTTTTGGGTTAAAGCTCAAATACCATTGAAGATACAAAGAGACATTCAATACAAAAAACGTGAAGGAAGATGGGACCTTCAAAAGTAGGCCAAGGTCAAAGTTCAAGGTCATAGACAAAAATTTTATTTCACATAAAATTATCAATAAATGTTCATATTAAGCTTGAATTGTTGATAATTATGAAAATATTATGACACAACTTCCGGGAAAGACCTATCAATTGTTTTTCGAACAATTAACGTACTAGTTTTCTCAAAAATTGGTGGTTAAAATTCACTGAAACTTGTATGTATTTCAGTGTTCTTTAAAATTTTGATATAATTACACACCATAGAGGAAATGCCTTGCCTCATAAAATATAAACAGAAATTATTTTTCTGATGCAATCACAAAGTGTGTATAGGTTAATAAAAAAAATACTGATATCACTGATAGACAGAATCAGGATATGTTTTTCAAGACACTAATTCTTAAATCCACCACTGATTGTTCTTTCAAAGAACATTAAAAGAATTAATTCTGATTGGGCGACTTCTGTGTTTGCTTGCAAACACGTTATCACTTGTATTTATTGTTTTAGTTGTTGTTTTTATTTCTACATGTTGATGTTTTTTTTTTCCATTTTTGATGAGTCTGTTTTGAACAATCACTTGCTGTTTGCTATCTATATATGTATTTCTATTAAACTTCATATCCTCTAAGAAATAACTAAATACCGAAGTTACTGTGAAATTATTTTCTGCATATGCGCATTTCGACAACTTATGTCTCTCCAGTGCAGATAAAATCTAAACGTTGGAAAACCATAAATTCAAAGATGTTAAAAAACTGATGGAGAACAAATAACCAATATGATCTAGATGTAAAGCCAAAATAAGCTAAGGGCAGAACTTTGCATGAGGGAGATACTCCTTAGTTTAAAAAAAAAGTTACAAAAATTTAGATACTGCAAGGTTCCAAATAGTATCGTCTTTCGGGTCAGCACCGAAGTACTGACTACTGGGCCGGTGAATACCCTCGCTGACTAACAGTCCACCAGCAGAGGTATCGACCCAGTGGTTACAAATAACTAAATACCGAAGTTACTATGATTTTTTTTTCATATGCGCATTTCGACAACTTATGTCTCTTCAGTGCAGATAAAGTCTAAACGTTGGAAGACCATAAACTCAAAGATGTTAAAAAACTGATAGAGAACAGATAACCAATATGATTATATCTTTTGATATACATATGTTTGATCAATATTCAAGAATGCTGACTGTATTATATGCTGATAATGTCAATTCATGTCTCTTTTCTAATAATTAGTTGTCTATTATCAGTTCCTTTCTGTCCATTTATTACATCACTTCTGTCAGGACATGGCGTGCACACCTTGTATATTTCACATTTTATATCTCGGTAAATAGCTTTGATGAGTCTTCATAAATCATTAAAAGCCATAAGTTTTTCAATAATCAATTCCCCAATGAATATATTTTTTTTAATTTGAACATTGAAATGGAAAAATTAAGTATATTGCATAAGTTTTAAGAATAATTGCGAATGCGGCCAAGGGCGGAATAAAGCAGTTGAACAAATAACTCTTATATTTTTGTATTAAATGACCAAAGCGAAAAAAAGTACATGTCCATCAAATGGCATATAACTTTTCAATAAAAAAGTAACTATATAGCAATAAATTGAGTTGTTACAACAAGCCATTCACAGTGCCACAATGATAATTCCTCGGGCAAATAGTTGCTCCTTGGTTCTGCACGTTTTTTTTTTTATTTTCCATTTTCCCTCAAGCTATTTATCATGTATTTTATTTATATCCTGTGTCTGGCTTTTGATTTCTGTATTTATATGTCCTCATGTTTTTAAAAATAAGTTGCATTCTGCATTTTACAATCATATGACCATCTTGGATTTATTTTAATTATGGCTTACTATCACGGCTTTTTTATTTTAGTACCCAACATCGTCCCCAATGTTGCTCCCCTATTCTGCTATAAATGGTGATTACAGATCGATACACGCAACCTCATCTTCAATGAGTAAATTATCAACAAAATGTTCTGATTTTTGTGATGTTATTGTATTTATAACCTAACGTCATATAAAAATGTAAAAATCCTGATGTTATAATTTTAAGTGCTTTCAAATAGGCGATACTGCGAACAAAATATAGGTTTCTGGAGGTTTCTTTTCTAATGGTACTAAAATTTAAGGTACGTAGAAACAATTCCGTATTTACAAAATAAAGAGTCGGATGCGGGATATGTTTGATTATCAGACCGGTACAGTAATTTGACAGCGTCATAATTGACTGTCACATGAGAAACGTCATATTTTGTCCTCTTTGTCGCGAATTGCTTCCCTTTTCCAGTAAGTATTGATTTAACCGAAAACTTCGTAAAATATCTCCGTTAAAAGCATGGTGACATATACATGTTTTCAATAGTAATTAATACAGTATCTCATAAACTCTCTATTTACAAAAATATGAAAAAAAAAATCGCATGGATAAAAGAGTTTTTTTTTCTATTAAGCTGAAAGTTGCCTTTCCATATTTTCCCCGTGCATTCTTTGTAAATTTATGTGAAAAGTGGCTAAAATAAGCAAACTTTGATCCCAATTACAGAAAGAAAACAAACATGGTGACCTAAACCTTTATTTTAGATTTCGGGTTTGTAGGATTTGATGATCAATTGAGCCGACTTATTGCAATATCTCATGGATTTGAATATAAGTGTTTATCTTTTTGTGTATTTATTTTTTAGCCATTTACCACACATAGGGGAGGGTTTGATCCAAGAAAACGAGTTTAACCCCACCGCAATTTTTGCGTCTGCCCCAAGTCAGGAATATGTTGGTGATTGGCTTGTCCGTGTCTTCTTATAAAATTTTAGTTTCTTGATATTAGGCTAATTGGATGTGGTTTGTTTCCATTGATTTATCCACTTTTTTTACCTTTTTGGGGCCATTTAGGGCTTGCTATATGGTGTGAGGTTCCTCACTGTGTTGAAGACCGTACGGGGACCCCTGGATGCTTTGTTTTGCGTCGTTTTAACCTGGATATGGGATGTTGTCTCCTTGACATTTACCCCATCTCCTTTCTTTTTCATATATATCTTAATCAATATTTTATGACCGGGATATTTTTCACTTGTGTCAGAAAATCTACTGTTGCACACGTTTAGCTGTGCCCAATTGTGAAAAGTCGTTATTTCTTAAAATCATGAAGAATATCCCGATCTTTTATGTAATTTAATTTCTAAAACCTATTATTTTTGACAATTTGGTTCATGCAGAAATATAATTTGTTAACATGTTCAACTGCAGAATTAAGAATTACTTCCATTGCTGTAATTTTATAAGTTACTAATTTTCTATTTTAAGATATATTTTTACATTTCGGATGTGCTAATTGAATTGTATTATGCAATGACGTGCAGTACGAACATGAAACACCAATGAATCAATATACAAGCTAGAATGTAAATATCTAGTGAAAGAAGAAATTGATTATCATGTTTGACAACATAGCGAATAATATACATAGAGTGATATTGACACTGGCAAAAACAGATATAATTGAAGTCAGAGAAAACAGATGGTCACTAAAACCTTGGTAATTTGTTGTTATATTTGGATTTTTATTGCAAATGTCCTTATTTGCTCATTTCTTCATCTTCCGCTTATACATTATGGATCTTCCGATATGGTAAATGGTATTGTTCCAGGTATAGCTTTAGGAGCATCGTGTACTTTTACTCATTGTTTCATGTAACATTAGTTTCGACAATTGTAATATCTTACAATTTTAACACAAATATTCAACATCTTTGCAGGAAAGTAGCGTTTCAAACATGGCAAAATGTATTTTCAAATAGTCATGCAATATTAAATTTTTTCTGTTAAATCAGCATTTAGGAAACTAGTGAAAATATTGTTTCTTCACAAAGTGAATTTCGGCCAGTTGTTCCTATAAGCATAACGTAATTAAACCATGAAAGGCAAACTTTTTTGTTTAAATAAACAACAAAGGGATATGGAGTAAATTGGTCAATAATAAACTTACCTATCAGAGTGGTCAGGATTTGAAGTCCATGGAAAAAAAATAAACAAACAAATCAGGTGGAAATCACCGTCAAAATTGTCGAATGCAATAGTCCTAACTTGGTACAGGCATTTCAAAAGAAATGATGGGTTAAACCTGTTATATGGCTAGCCAAACCTCCCCTTCAAATTGTTGTTGAGTTGCTACTGTCAAAAGCAAATGAGACAAAATCTTTACAAATACATGGGAAAAACAAGCAACGGAACAACGCTTTTCTGGTTGTCTTTCATCATTTTACCATGATGTATTCAACAATAAGCTATGCTCATATCTCATCATAAGTTCAAGACGGTCTCTAGTCCCAGTTTTAGCGGAAGTTATTGCCAGATGTCGAGCCACGCTACATCAATGTTTTTACTCATGGATGAGGGATCATCGACATAGCTTGCATTTCGTACATTTCACTGACAACTTTTTATTTTTTTTTATATTTTTAGTTTTTGTATGAAGTTTATGATTTTCTTAATTGACATTTGTGATCGATAATGATACAAGAAATATGTTTGACTGACAGATAAGTGATTGAAATCTTGTGTTTCCTGACAACGATTAAGTTGTCACTGACAAAGAAACATCCCATAGCTTATCCGTGGTGTGATTATATTGTTAGCTTTACAGGAAAATCAAGACAATTAATCAATCACTATAAAAAAAATCTTGATAGAATACCCAAAACAAGCACCAATGAAAGGAAATCAGTCGCAGAGCTGATATATTTAATGAGGGGAAGAAGTGAAATTCATAAAACAAACTAAGTGGCTTCATCGATATCAGAAATTACGAGGCACCTTTTATCCAAAATTATGGACACGCTTTGAAATCGGGGATTGATCACATATCATTACCAGCTATCCCTAAATTGGACATTCACAGTGAAACAGTTTAAAGTGCGTGGACTTTAAAGCATGAAATGTTTGAAAGTAACTTATCATGCATACAAACACTACTATTATCATATTTCGTCACTCTTTGAGTGATTGACGTATTGTTTGGCTTGGCCGTCTGGTGTTCGCTAATGGGTCTTCTGTCCGTCCGTCACAAGATTTTGGTCATAAATTTTGTTATCAGGATGCTCAACCCTTTTGTCAAAGTAATGACTCTTTTTGACTTAAAATAAAGTCAAATAGACCATTTCGGTTATTCGGGCTATCTTGGATAGGGGCAAATTTTCAGAAAGAGGAAATGATTTAAAAATTTACGAGAAACTATCATGGTTACAGAACTATTGCTCGGCAACAAACACATGCTTTCCCGTACTTTAATACCATTTTCTCCTCTTCTTTCCAGAAAATCTGGCCCCTATCCAACATTGCCAACAATAACCGTACAATCGTATATTTAATTTGTTGAAGTCAAGTGTCTTTCATCATCAATTTCATTGTAATCAAATTTCACTGGGGTCGAAGTGCGTATCGAGAATTTCATTATTTTCGTGAACGGCATTCAATTTCTATAGATGCGACTCGATTCAATGCCTGATTGGCGCCAATGTGCACCTTTTTGCAGTCAATGTGCTGTTAACGCCAATAAGGCACTTAATCGAGTCGCATCTATAGAAATTAAATGTCATTCACGCAAATAAGGAAAGTCTCGATACGCACTTCGACCTCAGTGAAATTTCAAAGGACTGTTGACAATTATGTTTAGTTGTTGATATTGAGTTATCAGGAAACGCCATCCCTTTTCACATAATTATTGCCGTTTTTATTTTACAATTAAGTCAAATTTCTTTCGTGGACGCCGCTTCTCTCACATACTTAATCCAATTTCAACGAAACTTCAGAAGATATTTAATCTTTTTTTCACAGAGTTATGGACCTTATGACTTTTAGTTTAGTATTTTTTTAGCTACTTCTCTTCCACTTTTGATCACGTTGTTACCAAACGTCACAAGTTGTTGAATAACACGTCTAGTTATGCATATTGTGTTGTCAGGATGCTTGTTGACCTTTTCCTGCACATAATTACAGCCCTTTAAAAACAAAATGAAGTTTGTGGTTTTCACTTCAAGTGCATCCTAAATCCAATTTCAACCAAACTTCAAAGCATTTTGGGCCCCAATAAGTAACCATGTAAATGCTTTGTCTATTATTTTCACATTGTGTGTTTGTGTTTGAGTTCAGTGGGAGACATTCGTCTCGTAACAAATACTTCCTGTTTCATCTTGCTATTACTACTACCTTCAACATGATCAGTTTTAGGACTGTTCTTGTCTACATGCAACATAAACGTTTGCTGGCGTCATTTTTCCATGTTCGGAAACCAAGGCTCGAAATGCGCCAATTCGGACTTTTTTCAACACTCATGTCAGTCGATCAAGATGTTCTATAAAGGAAAACGTATTTTCCAACTTGTTAAAGATCAGAAAAATCCGATTTCACTGAAACAAAATTTCGGAAACATTTGACTTAGGGAAAAAGCTCGAAATACGGAGATCTTTCAGACGCCCGCCGAAAAGAATAATAAAAATCAATATTTTTGTGTATGTGTTTAAGAAGAAATGAAAGAAATATCGCGTTTTTACCATTGCACAGTCTCTTTTTGTAGGTTAGTGTATATATATTATTAAATTTATTTATAGCTATCATCGAATTTACGTAAGTTCTGTCCGTAATACATTTTTTATGATAACTTAAATGTATTTGGTCGTTAAGAATGGAATGGGTTTATTCATGTATCTCAATAAAAAAAGAAATGATAATAAAATCTAGCTGTTTCTGCCTATCATTCTACGTCCTCAAACAATTGAAAAGACATTTTGTTAATTAAAAAATAACATCTTAGATTTATTTTATAATACGTTGTTATCTAATGACGTAATTAAACGTAGATGAAAACCTTCTATAAAATTCTAAATTATAACGGGAACTTTAGATGTTAAAGTTTATTAAAATATTTGATATAAGAATGTAAATAGGTGAAATAAAAATGTAAGATTAAGAATTCATATCAAAATGAAAATACAATAGACCATATCCGAGCTGAGGTATCATGATTTACCGGATTACTATTCAACACGTCACAGTATAGAAAACGTCACGTCACAAAGCCTAAAACGTCATTAAGCTGGTCACATGGGGCGGACATGTTTGTGACGTAGGACGGACAAACAACGACTGGTAAAACTGAATACCAGAACTCGGATATGGTCTATTGATTAAGAATAAAAATTAAGGTAAAAAATTGAGGGGCCGTATAAGTTTTGATTTCAAGATATGTCAGGTTAACATAAAAGGGTTGAAAGGAAAAGACTTTATTTAAGTTACCTAGGATATTTTGCTTTACTTCCATGTGGAGACAAAGTCTAAAAAATCAAGGAAATTTTGGCCCGTGTCATTTAATGATCTACTGAATCTACAATGACAGGAAAACTGTGCTATAACGGTAAGATATTCTAGCAATGAATCAAAGAATAAATGATAAACCCCAGTTTTTTTTCGAAGCCTCGTATTAGTACATTACTTATTACTGAATAGAAGGAGAGAATGGTATTAGATATGCTTTGAGATGAATTATTAACTCAATATCGAATAAGTCAGAGATTTCAGCTTATTAGTACCCCTAGTTACATATGAAATAGTTACCATATAACATGCATACATTGTAGTATGACATATCCATGTTTTAAATGAGCTGTGAAGTGTTAAGTTGATTATGCTTAACGCGTTATTCTGCTTCTTCCTCTTCGTGGTATCAAACAACATGATGAAGAATTGTGTAAGCAACTTTTTGTGTCAAAAATAAAATTTTTAAGGCAATGCATTACCAAACATGGGGAATTCAAGGATATATTCCAGTCCTAGTTGTGTTAGGGAGAATAATTTTTATTTGGTCACAATTTCAAACATGTATATGAAAAAATGTTACATTGTATCAATGCTCTGTCTACATTCTGGTCTTCTTTTCTTTCGTGCCTATCTCTATCCATACCTTGTTTTTTTGGCTTTCTCATTAAATCATATATACTGAGTGCCAATGAAAACGCAACACGTAATTTTTTACCAATATTTTTCTCACAAATAACAATTTTCAACAAATGTAATTGCCAGTTTACTTGTAAGCACACAGGCTTTAAAAAAAAATCCGCATGACTGATTTGGAACCACGCCACCTGCGATACATTTCATGAAATGCAAAAGAATGCGGTTGTGGCGCCAATTTACGCATGATTGATTTCTTCATTGTCAACTACTAAGCTTAACCCCTTGATAACATTTTCCAATCTCTAAGTTTTGGGACCAGTTTTCACTTAATCAATGAATGATACGGAGTTTAAACACTCCCCTGGGTTCATTCTCAAAATGCCTTGTTTTCCAATTTAACGACATTACTTTAATCTGTATCTTCTGTAACCACGATGAATCAGTTTGAAATTTTGTCAGCTTCTTTAGGAACCTTTTGGGAACATTTGTGCAAATTTTCAAATCTTTTTGATATTCTCTAAAATCGGTATTTTTCCCAAAAATTCAAAACATTGCCATTTTTGACAAGTTTCAAGTCGAAACAACTTCTTGACAAAATTCGAACTCAGAATTTGAAGATTGAGGCATTATTTTCTTTAATTTTCGTCAATGTGAATGAAATGTTCAGACAATTTGGGAATTTTGATTTTTACCACTCAATGAAACGATGATGCTGTGGCAAATTTTCAAGAGTGGACTAAAAATGCATGGATACAAAAATTTAAGCAGACATTTTGCTTAGTAATTTAGCAAAGAAAAATTCTTAAGCTTGACATAGAAGATTTCTAAAACATAAATATCAGGTGTTGCGTTTTTATTGGCACTCAGTATAGTTATTTGTTATCTATTCAGCTTTGGTACATCTTTTAAATTCAATTGTCAAAAAAAGATTTTGAGACATTAGTTGTAAAAATGCTACCTGCAGAAACCAGATTAACGTTGGTAGTTGGTAATTTGATATGAATTATAAGATGGTGTAATAAATACAACAATTCATTTAACATATGCATAATTGTCCTACTGATTGTATTTGTCTTCCACTATATTTATTGGAATGTTTTGTTGGTTTTCTGACGAACTTAAGCATGCTTTATTTAGATGAATGTCATATGTATTCATTGTCGTCGATGATTCTAAATTTATTTGGAAATATATTGATCGATCCTCTTCCTTTCGACGACTGGCGAGTATTGTGTAAGGGTATTTGCAATATAAATATATTTCAAACATAATTCAATTTTTCACTTAATACATATAAAAAATTATTCGTTTTTGTGTGTAATTCTTTCAAATAAACACAATTAACTGATTTAACGATGCTGCTTGTGCATTTCTATTAAAGATCCACTAGCAGATATGTTTTGATCTTGTTTGGCCATTTCGATCTTATCATAATCTTGACAGGCTTAACACAAATTTGTTAAGACAGTGTTAGATTTTAAGTTGGTGTTCAAGATAACTGATTTCAAGGACGATCAAGGTTTGTTAAGATAATTCAAGATTAAACAAGATTGACTTGTTATTTGCGTTCAGGAACAATCAAGACGAATTAAGTTTGTTAGGATCAAACAAGATCCTGATTTGATCTTGTTTGATCTGGACAAACTTAACATATCTTGATCGTCCTTGAACGCATTTATCTTGTTTGATCTTGATAAACTGAACAGGTCTTGATCGTCCTTGAAAGCAATTATCTTGAAATACGACTGAAAATCTTACACAGTCTTTACAAAATTGTGTTAAGCTTGTTAAGATCGTGACAAGATCAAAATGGCCAAACAAGATCAAAACATCTCTGCTAGTGAGATGAGTATGTCTATTTGAAGATTATCCTTTGTATTATATCATACTGTGCACACCTTGAATATCACAAAATGTATGTCATCAAGCAGAATAGTCAATGAGTCCCAAGAAACCTCTAGTTTCAATTGTTATCTGTTTTTAAGCATTTTATTTTACGTTGAATTCACTTTAAAATAAGAAATTTCGTATTTCCTATTATTTTTTAAAGTACAATGAAGAGAATCAATAACAATGCGTAAGACCGTAAGAAGATTGCAATCCAAAAATAGCATGAACAAACTAGTTAACATTAAATCTTTGAACAATGAGGCTGTTTTCGTTGAAAGAGTACATGTATATATGTATCCTGATATGCATAAACCCTCTGACATGCGAGACAAAAAACACAGAGAAGAATGTAAAAGTATATACATGTACGTGAATAAAGGCAAATTATTCTCAGTGGTCAAATGGCTGAAATGCACTTTTTGTATTAAAACATCACTGCCAAACATGTTTACGTACATTTATATCATTTAGATATCAAATATTTGTTTTTGTTTTTTTTCATTCCACTTAAAATACATAAGTTGTCGAAATAATTATCTAAAATCCATGTGTACTGCAAAAAAACGGGACTTTGGAGATAATAACTCTTTTGTGTTTTATGACGTAAAGAGGGGTATAACTGATATCAGACTTCATTCCTGTCGGGTTCGTGCATTCGCTCAAAATGAGGATTACCCTTCATCAGTTCACTTTTTATAAAAAGATATGCGTAGAAGCGTATTGGCTTAAACTAAAGTTCCGCATTTCGTGTCCTTATAAATTCATTTTTGCGATGTCAATTGATTTGTCGTATTTTTATACGAGAATACGCTAGGCAAAAAGCATCGGTTAATAAATTAACTTGTCAGAATGAAAATATCCCTAAACAAGAAGAAATTGATGATCACGTTTGACAACCTAACGAACATTATACATATATTGATATTGGCATTAAGAAGGAAAAATATATAAATGAGCCTGAGAAAACAGATGATCACTTAAAGTGCGTTATTTGTTGCTATATTTAGGTTCTGAATATACATAGATTTCATCATCATCCCATTAGATATTTTCTACTATTTGCTGACTAATTAAGTAGAGTATGCAAAGTCAAAAAAGCTACTTAAAAATGAAATAAATTTCGAAGAACAACAATAAAACCGTTGTTCCATTGCTATGTTTGCCATGTATTTGTAGAGAATTTGTCTAATGTGCATTTACC
>MJUU01002049.1:20944-32406 GCA_002080025.1 Modiolus philippinarum
TTAGATTTTCAGTGTTTGTTGATAAAATCAATACATTAATGGTAACCTATCCAAAAACACAAAAATATCGATAAAAATAAGGTCAAGGTCGAACCCTCGAATTTTGACGTTTTTCAGTGTGACGACATGATTTCAACCATTTCCCGACATTGTTTTGTATTCGGTGCATTTCGGATAACACGATGATGATTTCTAAACAAATTAAAGTAACCTATCACTTAATCTTAGAAGTTCATACTGAAACAAATACTCCAAATGGTTAAAACTGCCAGAGCTTTGAGAACCTTGTTTTCAAAAATTCGTTGAAGTATCGATTATTTCAAAATGGCAAATTGTTTGTAATCATTCAGTGTGTCAATGTTGTTCTTGTTTGAAAACAAGAGGCTCTCAAGAGCCTACATCGCTCACCTGGGCCTTGGCTGACATAGACAGTCCAATTAACCTAAATAATAAAGGACATCATTTTCAAGTATGTTTATTGACCTTGATGGTACAAAATGTATTTGCTTCAAGGTTGAACTATAATTATGATGGCAACCATTTTGGATATGGTTACCATTTTTGAAGAAGGCCAACTGAGGAATGAACATAAAAATCAAAAACTTTTAAGGGCATCATCCAACAACAATTATGACTAAGTTTGGTTTCAATTGGCCTAATAGTTTCAGAGGAGAAGATCTTTGCATGTGTTTTCAAATACTAGATCAAATGTTAAACTAAGTTCCCATCTAGAATGAGGTGAAGACTTGATAGACAATTTTTCTTAAGGGGACCACTCGTGAAATATTGTGACAAAGTTTGGAACCAATTAGCTTTGTTGTTTCAGAGGAGAAAATCTTTGAATGCTTTCCCATAGGGGCCAATGTTAAACTATGTTCCCCGCTGGGGACCATCTTGGGTGGGTTGCAGACTGGCCAGACACAGTTTTCAAAGAGGGCCAACTCAGGACTATTGTGTCCAGGTTTTGTTCATATTGGCCAAGTAGTTTCAGAGGAAATATTCTTTGAATGTGTTTTCCTATAGGGTACAATATTAAACTAAGTTCCCTGCTGGCAGCCATCTTGGATGATGTGCAGACTTGCCAAACATATTTTTGAAGGGCACCAACCAAGGACTATTGTGACCAAGTTCGGATGAAATTGGCATTGTTGTTTCCAGGAAGATCTTTGAATGCTTTAATTCCCATAAGGTCCAACGTTAAACTATGTTCCCCGCTGGCGGCCATCTTGGATGTGATGCAGACTTGCAAAAAACATTTTCAAAGAGGCCAACTAAAGACTTTAGTGACCAAAGTTGCTTCCAATTGGCCTAATGGTTTTTCAGAATGCAATCTTAGAAAATGTTTTCCCATAGCTTCAAAAGTTAAGCTATCTTCCCCGCTGGCGGCCATCTTAGAAAAGGTCGGAGAACTTGACCAAGATCAATAAAATGTAGACCTTGACATGCTGAACATTTTTGTAATTGAAACTTGACCTCTATCTCAAAGCATTTTTGAAGTATAGGACAAAAAGTATAAAATCACGAAAAATTTGACTTATAAAGAGCCATAGCTCGTATCTGGGTACTTGGATTTTCTTCAAAAAATTCCATGAAGGTAGATCTTGACATGCTGAACATTTTTGCAATTTAAACTTAACTTCTATCTGTTATAGTTTTTATAATAAAAAATAAAAAACATCAAAATTTTGAAAATTTTGCGGATAAAGGGCAATAACTCTAAGATGAGTCATCAGATTTTCTTCAAAATTTCAGAGTATGTAGATCTTGTCATGTTAATCATTTTTACACCGTCAGATTTTTGATTTCTATAACGGTTTTTGAGTTATTTGCCAAAAACTGCAATTTACCCCTATGTTCTATTTTTAGTAACGGCAGCCATGGTGTTTGACCTAGGACAAAGAAAATAACAAATTTGACACTAGATACCCTGGTGATGATGCAGTTGAAGCTTGGTTCCATTTGGCCCTGGGGTTTCAGAGGAGAAATTTTTTTAAAGTGAGCTAACGACGGACGGACGGACGACGGACGCCAAGTGATAGCAAAAGCTCACCCTGGCATAGCCAGGTGAGCTAAAAAAAGATATCCTTTCGACTTTCTGCACATATTCATGTATGTCTCGATTCTATCAACGGGAAGTTCTATTGTTTTGACTGAATGTGTTCTTTTCAAGAGTAAAATTAGAAATGAATATTGCTTAAGATGATAATAAATTAAAGTAAACAAAACTTATGCCTTTATTTTAAATTATACTCCACAAAAATGATAGCCGACGTTTCTTTTGTTGAGTAGTATACATTTTTTAATTGAGATCTTTGATGAATTTTGTTGTTTTGTTTCATTTGCATAAGTTATCGAAATAATCATCGGCAGAATTCATAATTCAGTTTGTATACTGTACATTTCAATGTATTTACAATGATGTATGTTTCAGACGACAATAGACATGTAGACTAGCAGAAAACTTCAGTTATAAATAATTAAATACCGAAGTCACTATGAATTGATTTTCGGCATATGCGCATTTCGACAACTTATGTCTCTTCAGTGCAGATAAAATGATTGCCATTATAACGAGAATAAATTGACGACAACAAACGAAGATTACACATATATTGATATTGGGATTGACTCACTGATAATTTGACGGGTGCTTACCCTTCCGGAGCACCTGATGTCACTCTCGGCTCACACTATGAGTGCCTTAGTTTTTGGTGTCGTCTTTTTATTTCCGTGCATTGTACCTGTCTCACGTCTGTGTTTTGTCTTTGTTTTTCTCTGTTGCCGTTTTTTGCCATGTCTTTGAATTTCGATTTTTGTGGTCTTCGCTTCCCTTGTCTTTCGGTATTCTACTGCCGTTGATATTGATCTAAGTAATGAAAAAAGATTTAAAATGGCCCGAGACAACAGTTGATCACTTAAAAACTGCTGTAGTTTTTCTTCTATATTTGGGTTTTAAATATTCAATTACTAATTTACTCATTTCCACCTCATCCGCTTAGATGTTTTCTAATTTTCTCTGACTAATGAAGAATAAGGAAACCCCAAATCAAGGCTAAATGAAAAGAACAATTATGCGTGCCAACAGTTTGAATAGACCAAATATACTGATTTTTCATACATTACATGTACCATTAAACAAAAGCTGTCTTAATTCTAAAACTAGAATCAATTTTAGTAATGTTTATGAACAGTGAAATGAAATATAGTATCTACTAGGTATAAACAATCCAAGACATTGGACTTGAAAATAATCATTTTTCACTTTGCGACGTCATAAAAGTATGAATACATTGTCAACGACATGCGAAAAGCTGAATCATTACATTAAATACTTCTGGACAAAGTGTATGAAGAAAAAGTGATAACCTTCAAAGTACTCATTAAAGGCTTCAGAAAGGTCAGCACTGCTACTGGTAAAGAATGATCATTTCCAGCAAGACAAAACCATTTCATTTTACAGGTCATTTCCTAGTAAAATGAAAATAAAAAAAATGTGTCCTGGTCCAAGGTGGTCCTCCTGTTTTGTTTTATCTCCTCGACAAAGAACTTGTCTCCGAAAATACGAGCTTTGTCAGCTCTGTTATATATGTTTGAGATTTTATTATTATCTCATATTTTAATTTTTCGCCTGGGTTACCAAATGGTTTAGATAGTTAGGTTACCTGTACAATCACTGTAGCCTATCTCCTCTGCGTTGTGAGTGTGTGCCCCGCTTTGTAAGTCACAATAATAGGGTGCATTCGACTTGCAACCGTTAGTGATTAGGTATGTTAGTTACATTCCGATGGTCCCTGGTTCTCTCTGGATACTCCGGCTTCATCGACCATTAAAACTTACCCCCTCCCCCCACCCACACTCCCCGATAAAGTTGAGTACTGATGAAAGTAGCGTTAAACTCAATACAAACAAACAAAAAGCAATCGTGTTTTTAATTTGTTGATCCTATGGAAGACAGCTGCATTTATCCAAAGTAGGATTCTATAGATTGACAATATTTTCCTTTCGGTGTTCAGAGTTGGCAATGACAAAAACAGCATTCCGTATTAACAGTTTACTTTTTAATGACATCGTGTTGAAATTATTGATCCTTATCTTATTATTTCCTTGAAAAAAGCACACACTAACAGGAACTAAATATGTATTTGCCAAGTAGAAAGACGTAAGGGAACTGAAAAATGACTGAGTCAGCAGATTCTTAAATTATTCAACTTCTTTTTTGCACATGTAATTTTGGGAGTCAGCAATGTAACTATCTATTCTACTCCGTTTTAAAACATCTTTGAGTTCATGGTCTTCCAAACGTTTAGATTTTACCTGCACTGAAGAGACGTAAGTGGTCGAAATGCGCTTATGCAGAAAATAAATTCACAGTAACTTCGGTATTTAGTTATTTGTTCAATACCAGTCCTAAACAATGTAAATGATTAATTGATTAGCTAGGGCTTTATGTCCAGTGACCAATATTACAACAATATTAGGACAAGAACAAATTCATAAATACAAAAAAGTGTACATGTATCTAATAGTGAAAAAAAACTGGAAAGGATTACCAGGGAAGAGAGTTTTTATTGCCACTGAAAAGGAGAATAAATGATTTTTTTCACATAGTTTGTCTACAATGGTTTTTGAATTTTGACCGCTCTACCCCACGAACCGACCACATGCGGAAACACCCAGTAGCTCTTTAGACGGAGCCCTTGAAAACTATTTCAGGTGTTGGGCAAAGTTTGGTTGGTTGACTGTGCAACCATGGGAAATAACCAAGTGTTATTATGGGTCTAATAAGTTAAAATTATTTGTTCAATTCATTTGGAATTACAATTGTTGATGCTTACTTAACATAAATAAATTGCACGGTTATTGATTGTTCCCGGACAATTTGAATACGAAAGTCGAATCACTGCATTGGGAGCACTGTATGTTTTGAAAATTTTCAAGAATTTCACCAACTCTAAATATGAATTGATGAAATTGTGACATTCTTGATTGTGCAACACTGATTCAACTCTGTTCAATGGAACGGATAGGATTACGAGTGCACCTTTGTGAATAAATTTGGTTATTGTAGGTATACGAAAAGGCCGTTTGCGTTTTCTTTTTTAAGTATAGGATTGGTTATGATAGAATATCGCTGATGATTACAGTATTCTTGAAAATAACATTAGATAATATTGTCATCTTTGATGGACCAGTTTTAAATTAATGGGGTTTAGACACGGTAAAAGAATTATCGTCTCCTTAATGTGGTGAAAATATTCGAAGGTTTTCGTCAAATAGGTCTACAGACACATTATGAATTGCAAGTTCATGCCTGGTATTCATAAGTTTTTTTCTTTGTGGTGGTTTAACAGTATTATTTTGCTTTTGATTAAAAAAAATACAATTTTGTATCAAACTTATTCCAAATATAGAAAAACAAACAGTTTTTTTTCATTTGTGGTGTTGGGATATAATAAATGCAATTTTCTGACTTTTTTATCTCCGTCTTTAAAACAGGTTGAGTAGAACTCTGCCTTGCTTAATTTGAAAGCATGCATATATACAACCGTTTTTCAACAATTTAAAGTACATCAAAGATTGTTGCTGCAAATGCCTCCAGATTGACACAATACAATTAAACTCAATAAAATTATGGATTACGCCTTTAAATTCTTTTAGCAACATCCTTGCTTCTCTAAATAAAAACGATTCCACTCAATAAGTACATAAAAAGCATTAGCTCTTTGCCATTTTGTTACGCATGTATCACATAAGGTGATCGCTAAGATGGTAATGTGGAACAAATTAAATGTTGTAGAAAGACTTGAGGGAATAACCAGCAAAGTAAAGTGTCGGGAGCTTAAAAGCTAGTGTTGTTATATAGCATTGAAAAAGTCTATAACTAGCGATTATATTTTATTAGTACGAGATTATTAATAGGATGTCAGCACACCCACACTAAATTCATTAAAATTGTTATTTCCAGTTGCTATGAAAACTTTTATTACTTTTAAGATCATTTTTGTGGTTGTGTAGCGTCCATGGTCTTCCGTCTTCTTTCTTTTTCCTTGTTTCCGAACTTTGATTTATGTAGTCTTGTTCTTTGCACCTTAAATATTCTACTGTCGTTGTTTCTTTTAAATTTTTTTTCTTTGTTATTAATCAATGGTAGCATTTCAATACAGCAAATCAGAAAATATATCAAAATGCCAAGTTAATCTTTGTGTTTCAAAAATAAAAATAAAATAAGAAAAAATAGGTAAAGAAATAAAAAAAAATGAATTAAAATTAATTCACAGTCTAGAATAATGCATGTCTTACTTCGGTAACCAGGTCTTTCCTCCTCATAGGAAAATAAGAGTTGTTAAATAAAACACCAAGTTGGTAGCTACATTTTTATATAGCCTACCTGGCCAGGTGTTCTAGAGCGAGTGACATAGCGCAGGCGATGTTTCCATAGATGACAACAAGCAAAGGTTCAAATCAAGCCGTTGACCTTGCTGGATTTTCCGATGCTTACAGGTTTTCATCACTGTTTGCATTCGGAATCATAAATTCTACCTTTATAGCTCACATTACCAACAAATTAACAATCATATTATATAGAGCTGTGTGCAACACTATTATCTAGGATAATATCTCAATTTAAGGATCTTCATCTTATATACACAAATGTATTCGAAATTAAAGAAACCACTGATACACCATCATCAGCATCAAACCTGGAGCTATACCTCTACATTAACAACTATGGACGTTTGATAATAAAACTTTACGATAAGCGTGATGATTTCGACTTTCCAATAGTGAACTTCCCGTTTTTGATCAGTAATATTCCCACATATCCGGCATATGGCGTGTACATTTCACAACGCTTTCACTGTTGCTGTGCCTGTAGTTTGTACAGCAATTTTGTCAACAGAGCGAAATAACTGTATCAAAAATTTATACATCAAGGGTATGTTCAGTCACTGTTGCAATTGTCACTACAGAAGTTTTACGATCGTCACCACAATTTGACAGACCATTACAATATTTATGTTTCACAAATGGGAACAGATATCTTTGGGTAGACCAAGAGTTTGTTACCGTTACCGGATTTATTTACGTCGACTGTGACAAAAGCGGACTTTTCACTGGCAGTGTGACGGGTGCCACGCGTGGAGCATATCATGCTTACCCTTCCGGAGCACCTGGTGATACCTCAATTTTAATAGGGGTTCAAACTGCTAGTGCTTTAGTTGTGTGGCTTTCTTGTTTATTTTTGTTTATTTGTTTTGTCTCGTGTTTGATGTGAATTGCCGTGATTTTGGATTTATGATTTTAGAATTTCTCCTATCCTTGTCTTGCTTCGGTATTCGTTTGCCGATGTATCTAGTATATAAACTTTGGCACGCTAGGGGCCTTCTTCATCTCGCTTGAGGTGGTGAATATTGTTCACCTCTAGTTGAAAACCCTAAAGCGACATCAAGATGTAGACAGGAATAAAAGCCCTGTCCTTGATAAACTTGACTTTTCTATGTATCATGTGCGTTTTTGTCACATGTACATTCACTCCATATCCTTTCATTTTTCCCGATTTGAACTGAGTTTATTTATTATCTTAACTGCATATTTGTTCGAAAATATTTTGACATACCTCTACCTTTCGACAAGTGTCATAAAAAAACCTTCTGCACTATTTTTTAAATTGATGTAATGAAGGGATATTTGCAAAATATATATATTCCTTACTTCTTTTGTATTGTTGATATAGCATTTCTGTATATGAATCTTATGAATTATAAAACTAAGCCAAATTTACTTGACTGAATATACATTTTTATGTCTATTAGACAATTCCTTCTTCTGTATTACATCACCGACTTTGGACCATGCTGTGCGCACCTTGAATATGACAAATAGTATTTTGAATAATCGGAATAGTCGTAATGAGACTTCAAAAGGCATGTTCATTTTGATATTTATCATTTATGAGACATCTAATACTCCCCTCAGTTACAAACTGTGTGTTTAATATATAATCTAAAGTACAAGGAAATTGAGAATACCGATATTCTAGTTTCATAAAACAGTAGACGATTAAATCCCAAGAAAATCATGGACACGTTCACATCAAATCCGTTAGGAGTAAGACCATTGACATTAGCAGATTAGTCGTCTACATGCATTAATAGTCACGTGGGTAAAAAAAGCATAGATACACGTGTAAACGTACATGCTTTGTTCATGAATAAGAAAAGATATATTGTTTTAACCTATAAAATTGCTAAGGAACACCTTTTGGCTTTACCAATGTCGCTATATTAAACATAAATATTTGTTGGGCTATTGGATTATTGGTATCTCAATTCTTATGCCAACGATACATATATATTTTCTTAATCGATTTATTTTGTTTCATTTGCACAAGTTATCGATGTAATTATCGGCAGATTTTTTAATTCAGTTTGCACATTGTACATTTCAATGAAATTAAAGTATGTATGTTTCATACATGTAGACTAGCAGAAAACTTCAGTTAATAAATAATTGTCAGTATAACGCATGACAAAACATATATTGATATTGTCATAAGTAATGAAATAGCACGAGACAATAGTTGATCACTGAAAAAATGCTGTAGTTTTTGCTATATTTGGGTTTTCAATATTCATTTACTAATTTACTAATTGCCTCCTCATCCGCTAAGATGTTTTTAATATTTCCTGACAAATGAAGAATAAGAAAATCCCGGATCAAGACTAAATGGAAGGCACAATATTGCGTGATAATAGTTTGTAATACACCGAATACACCGAGTTGTTATACATTACCATTACACCAACTCTGACCTAATTCTAAAACTAAAATGCATTTTTACTCATGTTTCTGAACAGTGAAATGAGATCAAGCATCTACAAGGTATATAAAATCCAAGACAATTTACTTAAAAATGAAACTTTATCGCATTGTGACGTCATTGAACTATTAAAACATTGTCAATGACATCCGAAAAACTAATTCATACAATTAATACTTCTTGACAAAGTGTATGAAGAAAAAATGATAACATTCGAGGTTCTAATGAAAGTATTCAGAAAGGTCAGCACTGCTACTGGTAAAAAACGATCCTCATCTTATTTCATCATTATGTTTCACCGGTCATATCCTAGTAGAATGAATTTTTTAAAACAATCGTCCTGGTCCAATGGTCCTTCTGTTTTGTTTTCTCCTCGGCAAAGAAATTAAACAGGAAAATACGAGCTTTTCCACTCTGTTATATATGTTTAAGATCTTAGTATTATCTCATATTTTAATTTGGGCCTGGGTTGACAAATGGTTTCAGTAGTTAAGTTTACCTGTACAATAACTGTTGTCAATCACCTCTGTCCCGCTTTGTAAATCACAAAAATGGTGAACTCGACTTGCAACCGTGCGTGATAAGGTATGTTAGTTACCTGCCCAAGGTCGATGGTTCTCTCCGGATAGTCCGGCGTCCTCTACCACTCAAACAGACCGCAACGATAAAGCTGAAATACTGATGAGAGTGGCGTTAAACCCCATACAAACAAACAAACGTACATATTGTTAATTTGTTTATCTTATGAAACACAGCTGCATGAATAATATAATAATAAAATGCAGACCACCCACACTATATTAGGTTTGTCTAAATTGTTCATTTTCAAGATTTAGCGGATCGTTTTTAATTTTCAATTTTCAACAGACATTTGGTTTTCAGACCATTTGTAGTATTTCAGAGCAGCAAACCATAAAAAATAGCAAAATACAAAATAAAACAAACAACACAAAAGCAATGTGCATATTAAACATTTTCATAATATACCACCACAAGAACCACATCCGCATACTATACTTCGTCAAATAGGTAAATTTTATCATTTTATAGAGCAATAGACAATCAACGAATGGATAATAAATAAACTAACAACATGTATAATCAGCAACTATTTTGTAAATAAAGCATTCAAATTAATCACAGTAGATTCTTTGTCAACGTGCAAACATGACTCACTACCATTGAAGTAATATTTAAATTATAAAAGAAACAAATGCCTTTACAGATAAAAATGGTCTAGAATGAATCACGTCTACTCCAACTGTTTTTTTTTTCTCTAAGTAACATAGAAAAGTACTGACATTTTGTTTGTTCTTGCTGTAAAATTTTTGAAGCCTTTCATTGGTATATGACATGGCATCCTTTGATGGCTGTCAGAGAAGAGTTACGGAAACTTTCATTAATTGTGTCCACTCAAACTAAAAATATCAAATATAGTACTGTGAATAGGAAATATAGAGATGTTTCCTTATTTTTTTTTCAAACTGCTTAAATGCAAGTTTAACGTCTTCAGTTAAAAAAAAACACTTTGCAAGTTAATTATAGAAAGATAAGAGATAGCACGTAATCATCAATTAGGCAAGAAATTCATATATACTCTTAGTCATAAATATGGAATATTCGTATTTTCTGAGCTAAAATTTGAAGATTCACGTAAGTGTGTGGATGGAAGAATACTATTTTGCTTTAAACATTGTTTTCTTACTTTGAAGATTCTACGAATCCGTCAGACCACTCCTTCAACCCGTTCAGAAATCCACTTTTTTTAAAATGGGGCATTTTTTAAATCGAATATTGGGTATGCATATATTTCCCAGGAATGCAATGTTCGATACCCATCGTGTACAAGAATAATTTAAGTGATTATTTCCGCAATTTTTTAAAGGAATTATTTGCATTTTTGAAACCAACAGCCCTTAAATATGTCAGGCACTCTAAAAAAATCAATATTAATGACCAAGAGTATAACAGTAAAAAAACGAATATCCTTTTAATTGTTCATCATGTAAAATTCTATTACAAAGTGGTTGTAAAAGTCTGATCGTCATTGATTAATTAGCAGTACCAATTTAATTCTACCCCTGAAAGATAAAAGTTTTTAATAGAGACGAACAAGAAAGACAAAGGACCAATTAATAACATTTATTTTGCAGGCATAGGTTTAGAGCTATTCAATTTTCAAGAGAAAAATATAAAGGACAACTTATGTTATCGGAAATAAACCAATTTCCCATTGACCTTTGCTAATTAACCTTATTTCTAATTTTACCTACTTGTTAACCCATTTTATGTTTCTGGAGCGAAAATAAAGCCATTCAATTATGCATGGGGATAAGTGACTTAAGTAATTATCATAAGTATGCAAAGACTGTCTCTTATCTAATTCAAAGAACAGTAGGAGTTATGTTTTTAATCAGGAAAATGGAAACTTTAGTCATTTCAAAAACAGTAGTGAATAAGAAGAAACGAGAGAGAAATATTACAGAAAGATACCGATTTCTTCCGTAGATGGTTATTTTCCGTTAAAAACAGCCCATAGAAGACAGGGTCTCGTGAAGCTATCTTACACTTCTAAAACGTCAAATCCAATGTTCTAATTTGTTCGACGTCATAATTGTTACCATAACAAACTCCGCGAATT
>MJUU01002049.1:56139-85011 GCA_002080025.1 Modiolus philippinarum
TAACCTCGGTATTTTGTTATTAGCAACTTATGATTAATTTATCGAAGAAAAGATATTTAAAAAAGTTCATTTGTTCAGAGAACAATTGCAACGTCTGTCATTAGTTTTCGCAATGTTGGCATGCTTGATTTGGTTGTCGCTTCTGGTCAAAAATGAGATGTTCTTAAACAATTGTTTTTTTATTCTGTAATTTGATGAATACTTATGATAGATTCGTTGTTAAGGATATGAACTTTACTTCTGACTGGTCATGACATTTTTTTTTCCTTTTTGTTTGACAACACAAAAATTTTCGAATGGTTGCATTGTTTTTTTTTTTGTTTTTTTTAGTGACATGTAGCATTTCGGCTAGGGAACTTGACATTTAACCTTGAACATATTTTGTAAGAAATATTATGCTAAACTGTTTCCATGTTAAAAGTTTTATGCATCTTCAATTGCAATGAAATGATTGGTTACTTTAGAGGCGTACATTTGTAATGTACCCCACAACACTTATGAACAACGGTGAAGGTCAGTGGTCTCTACAACTTACACTTTCCAGAGTAAAAATTGCAAAAACTCAATTCTCACATATCACAAGGTTCGCTCAAAATATAACCTTACGATGTTCTGCCAATTCCACACGCACATTGATCCCATTAATCAGCTTCCTCTCTCGTTTTCCGATTTTTAAACGATAACAAGTTTTATGTTCTTAGGCATATAACTGATACATATCAAATAGATCAGCGTCACAGGACCAGTGATTTTGAACCCCCACTACGCCGATTTATAGTCTGAGTATCGCAATGTTATTTGTTCGTACTTTTTTGCGATGACTTGCAAAAAATTAAAACAGTGATAAGAAGAAATTCACTGTGGCCACAGACCCTAATAATGTATTGCATGACCCCCCTTTTTGGGGTTAACAGTATAAAATCGTGACTTATGAAGTATTTATATATGAGTAATGATGGAGTAATGTAGCTTGTATCATTTTGTAATTAATATTATTCTAATATGTCATGCTTGATTATAACAGCTGTGTACAAATGAATTAATACCTTTACGAAAACGTGTGATTTACATTTTGTAAACTCTATATTAGAATGTATTGCAGAGGTTAACCATAGTGTAATAGGAATCCCTAAACGAGATGTCATTTTTTGTCTATGTTTATTACCATTTATTAATATCGACTATTATTTTATTAAAAATCATCATATTGATAATTAACATTTCTGTTAAATATGGCTATTTTTGTAATACATCAAATGTTTATGCTATATTGATAAGTCATATATAGATATTATTATATATATAAATATAGCGTGAACTGAGTTAAAGTTCTCAATGTGAACTTCAAAATTATCTATTTCGGCGTAAATTTTACTGCTTTTTTATTTATTTATTTAATTTTTTTATCATGATATGGACAATAATTGTCTCATCGTTCAACGTACCCTTCCGGAGCACCTGATGATACCTCAGTTTTTGTAGGGTTCACACTGCTAGTGGCGAAGTGTTATGTTATACCCTCGGTCGTGTTTCCGTCCGTCCGTCTGTCCCCGAAAGTTTCCGACTGATTTGTGAACGAAATAACACAAGGTCTTCAAACTTGGTATGTAATTGTTTTTCGCAAAAACGCAGGTCAACATCGATTTTGGGTTCACAGGTCCAAGGGGTTCTGGAGTCATGCCAATTTTGTGAATTTTAGGGTTTCCGACTGATTACTTGTGAACGAAATGACACAAGGTCTTCAAACTTGGTATGCAAGTTGTTTACAACAAAACACAGGTCAACTTCGATTTTGAATTCAGAGTTCCAAGAGGTTCCAGAGTTATGCCCCTTACAAGTTAGAAATCTTTTTCAAATTTTAGGGTTTCCGATTGATAACTTGTGAATGAAAAACACAAGGTCTTCAAACTTGGTATGATAGTTGTTTACTACAAAACTCAGGTCAAGTTCGATTTTTGGTTCAGAGGTCGAAGGGGGTCTAAGATTATGCCCATGAAACTTTGAAATTTTGCAAAGTTTTAGTTTTGTACTCATTACTTTTGAATGAAATAACATACTGTCTTAAAACTTAGTATGTAAATTGTTTGCCACAAAACACAGGCCAATTATAATTTTGGGTTCAGCAATACACATAGTTCTGGAATTATGCCCCTTTTAACTTAGACATTTTTTGAAAAGTGGCGGGATATCATGTAATACAGCATTACTATTTTTTACCATACTATTCAATTCGTGTTGTATATGAATTGCCGCGATTTTGAATTAATGATTTTAGACATCCCCCTTTCATCATGCTTGCTTCGGTATTCTTTTGCCAATGTATATCAATGAGGTCTTTCACTGTGGCCAAAGATCCTAAATAAGTACTTCATGACTGTACTTTTCTTTGGGTTAACAGTGTGAAAGCGTGACTTATGAAAGATTTAATTGGGTAATGAAGGAGTCATATGGCTAAAATTATATTATATTATTTTACTAAGTCGTGCTTGATTATAACAGCTGTGTACAAATTAATAAATACCTCTGATTTACACTGTAATAACTCTATATTACAATGTATCGCAGAGGTTAATCATAATACTATAAGAACCACTAAATGAGATGTCATTTTTTGCTTATGTTTATTAATATTTACTAATATCGACTATTGTTGGAATAAAAAGCATATTGATAATTAATATTGCTGTTGAAAATTACTATTATGGTAAAAGATGCTATTTTGGTAAGTCATAAAATGAATATACATGTGTATAGAATATATATAGATGTTATGATTATAAATAAATATAACATCCATTGATTGAAAAATGTTCCCGATGCCCGGTTTTACTTTTTTCCGACATGTGTTGCTTCAATGACATATTTTGGCTGCGGTCGATGTTGTTCAACATTTTAGTTCAGAGTGCCGCTTAAGTGCACGCTAGGGGCCTTCTTAAACTCGCTTGAGGGGATGAATATTGTTCACCTCTGGTTGAAGACCCTTAAACAACATCAAGATGTAGACAGGACTAAAAGCCCTGTCCTTGATTAACTGGAGTTTTCTATGTGTCGTGTGCGTTTTTGTCACATGTGCATTCACTCCATATCTTCATATTTTTCTATTTAAAATCATTTATTTCAGTTTAAGATTTCCTGTAGGTTTAGAAACTCTAACAATGACCGAAAAAAAGAACCAGGTTCTACAATCTTTCACTACATTGCACAAGAAAAACAATAGGGTCTGTAAGTCTCGTCGAATTTTGAAACTTCCGGGTCCAATATTTGTACCCGGAAGTTGCATTTTGCACGATAATATATGACGCTCTAAACAAAAGATTATACGTCATAATCCCAAAACGTCATCTTTTTGCGGGAAAGGTTTTCAAATTTCAAGTTTATCGTGAAATCTCGTTGTCAGATGACGAGACTTACAGGCCCTATTAAAAAGACAAAAGACAAACGTTGACAAGGAAAGGATCTCAAGATCACCGGACTCTCGGAGTTTGTAACCAATAGACGTTACATTTTGTAGTTTTGTGCATTGTGGTTGTATTCTTATTTTTTCTCTCGATTTTTAAGGTAGTTGAAATTCAAATTCATAAGTCTTTAACAAAACTGCCTGAAAAGGGTACCCCTTTTGTGAATTTACAACTGTTACAGATTCTTACCTAAGTAAAGATAAATCAAACGTGCTTCAACAAAATTACAGTTCAAAGAAGGCTGAGAATCGAACCTAAAGTGTGAAAGATAAGTGACCTTAGCATTTTCAACATACGGGGTGACTTATAAAATGCACGAGATCTTTACTCTACCAGTGCATCTAATTTAACCTCTGGTTTTAAATTGGGTCCGTGTTGTTCATTTGTATGTCTGTCTTCCTTTTATGCCACCAGATAGAGGATCTGGGGCGTATAGTTTTTGTCCTGTATGTCTGTCTGTTTGTGTGTCTCTCTGTCCGTGCGTCCAAAACTTTAACCTTGGCTATAACTTTCTAACTATTAAAGATAGACTTCTCATACTTGGCAAGTATATAAAGTTAGTCAAGAGGAGCATAGATATGCCCCACCCAAAAAAAATAGGTCAGGTCGAAGGTCAAGGTCACAGTCAAAATTTAAGTCTTATGTTTCATTTTCATATGTTTTGTGTGTAATAAAGATAACTCTAATCGAAATATTATTTTACAAATACAAGTGGTGCTGGGGGCATATGTTGTGTTTCACAAACACATCTTATTTTTTCGACGTTGTTTTTGTTTTACCGATGTTGCAATTGTCTTTGGATTATTTTAGACTGACATTCCGGTGCTGAAATACTTAAGCAAATCTCTAACAGCAGCTGATCTTTGATATCAGCATGGTCAGATTGACCCATATTTAATTTCACATTCGAAATGTTTTTAGCACCAAAATTATTTTTAAAAACGGGGGCTTAGCTTCGCTTTATTTTATAAGATTTACTATAAAAAGGGCTACATTTATCCATTTTTACCATTCTCTGCGTAAAACATTTGTCATTTTAATGACGTTTTATATCTTTTTTATATATTTAGATCATTTAAAGAAGATTTATCTTATTTGTGTGTTATTCGACATGTAATCGCCAAAAAAAAAATAAAATAAAATAAAATAAAAAAAAATAAAATAAAATAAAATAATTGCTGAACTGTAGATCAATAAAAGTAAGTTGAGATGAAATGAAAGACACAAAACTGTTGAAAACAACGGCAGTATAATACCGAAGGAGCAAAGGTGTGAAATTTACAAAAATCGAAGTCCAAAGACAGGCCAAAACGAGAACATAGAAACAATGACGTTAGTCACAAAACAATGACGTTAGATATATACAAAGCACAGAAATAGAAATCACACATTCAAATCAAAGGCACTCATAGTGTGAACTCCAGTGAAACTGATAGTGACATCAAGTGCTCCGGAAGGGTAAGCATGTCCTGCTCTGTTGAAAAGATGAGATGTTTAAATCTCGCAACTTACAGAATTTTCTTTAATTCTTGATCAACATTAACAAAACAAAAAATTAATATGTATTGGAAAGCTAGTTTAGACCTGCATGGAATTTTATGCGGGTGTCGGTTTGGGGATTGCCATGCTTTTTGTATAAGATAAAAAGAAACATCCCTCTTTTAAACTCTTTTTGTGTGTACAAGATAAATAAGGAATAAAATGTTCGAAGTAATTATTCCCAAACAAATTAGTACAATATCCCTTTTTATTGTACTTTTCGAGTTAAGTGAGACTTATCCATTGAGAAAGTGGTCACTCTAATAATACCGTATCGGTTCTTTCAGCATACAATGTTTCATGATAAAGCTAGACATGTAATTATTGTCTGGTGTTAGTAATAATCATATATATATTGTCCTGGAACAACGGCAGTAGAATACCGAAGGAACAAAGGGGTGAAATTCACAAAAATCGAAGTCCAAAGACAGCATAAAATATTGCCGGAAATACATTGTGTTCTCTCGTTAATTGAATTAGATATAGTCAGTAGTGGAACCCAGTGTTACCTGGTTACGAAGTACTAATACTTTTTTTCTTTAAACTATGGAGTTTCTCCGGTGTAAAACTCTGTCCTAAGTGTCT
The DNA here is from genome assembly GCA_002080025.1 of Modiolus philippinarum. Classification (NCBI taxonomy): domain Eukaryota; kingdom Metazoa; phylum Mollusca; class Bivalvia; order Mytilida; family Modiolidae; genus Modiolus; species Modiolus philippinarum. The sequence continues at coordinate 61,722 of MJUU01002049.1, forward strand.
TTTTTTTCATCTAGATCTTTCTACTTATTTGTGCTCTATAAGGAACGTGACTTTACTTTCACATCTAAACTTTTACTTCAAGATTACAGAGTTAATGAAATTATTGAATACCTTTAAAAAGTTTTATAGAGGATATGAACATGTGGCGTGACTTGCAAACAACTTATTACAAATGGCATTTCTCATCCTAAATTTCAATGTTATGTTGTAAAAAAGCCAGAAACTCATAACAAAAATCCTGAAAAACTTGGACGTAACGTATATTCTTAACGTAATAGTGAATATCGACGGGATATTCTACACAAATCCATTAAATTGGCTTTGTAATTCAATGGTCTATGATTTTACATGTAAACTGGACTCTCATTGATACTGCCGATGTTTACTGAAATACATGACGACTCATTACCAAACCCTTTGGGATTATTTGTTTTAATTTATCTCCGTATTGCAACAGTAAATTACCAGCAGACTAGGTTGAAAGAGCTAGACGGCAGTTTAGCGACGAGGATTCTTTGACTAATCTTTCTAAAACAACGGCAGATTATAACCAAAGAAACAAGGAAAGTGATGATCACAAAAATCAAAGTCCAAAGACAAGGCAAAAATGCCAACAGAGAAAAACAACGACAAAACAAGGTCGTGAGACAAAATGCTATAGGGAAAAGGAGAGGTTTTGGAACCCATAAACCAGTTTAACAATACCGATGGATTTTGTTAGTGCCGGTGCCGAGTCCGGCTGTCCAAAGTTTCTATAGTTATTTACGTTTGTCTCTTGTCTATTATTTGTGTTTTTCTAGTGCAGTTTAGTTGTGGATTGTGGATTGGGATTATATTAATCGGCCAATGTACGTGTTTACTGTTATCTTTACTTAATAATTGAAATTTCTTGTGTATAGAGTTTCAAATATTTTGATTTGACTCGGACTGAAGAGACATAAGTTGTCGAAACGACCAAATGCAGCAGCAAAGTTTACAGTTATTTCGGTATTTTATCATTTAGGACAATAAATAACTTAACATGAGTATCTGTGCGGAACATGGTCCCCACAAATATAAAATGACAACTGAAATAGTCATGTAAAGTTTTAGTACGTAGTTATTATATTTTTAGTATTCTTTGAAAGGCTATTATATAAAAAAAAGCTTGAATCAGAAATAAAGAGACAGAAATCATTTGCTTCTGATAAATATTCATTTCTCCCCCTTTTCGTTTCATTAGGCAATCAATCAAAGTGTCCTTAATACCTATCAATATTACTTAACATGCACCCTTTTTCCTGATCTCTTGACCTGCACTTTTTTAATTGAAATATTGTGAAAATCTCAGATTCAGCTAGGCTAATGAGTACAAACACGGTCCTGAAATTACTGTACAAGTCGTTTAATGCAAATTGTATTGATTTCGTTAATTAAGATTGAAAAACACGAGGGTTTTTTGGTTCAATTTATTTATTCTAATTGAATGTCTTTAACCCAAAGTGTATGGATTGAATACATAACCATTTTTATATAAGCACAAAACTGTACTTTTATTATACTAATTTTGAGGATAATGTTATACTAATCTTTGTTAATTAGAAAAAAAATATCTATTACTTGTCATGTAGACGAAATATATCAAAAGTTAAATGGGTTTAAAGAAGCTTGAAATTGCACATTTTACAATACCCATTTTTACCACTTTCTATGTAACAGAGATTTAGCTTACGATAAAGCTCAGTAAGATTTTGTTAAGGGAGTACGAGCCTGAGATTTCAGAAGCGTTCTATATCCTCGGGTTTTATCCATTCAAACAGTGCTAAAATTTTTTGCACATGGATCACATTTTCTTGGTCATAAGTCACTTTAAAATACATAAGATAAACTGTGTATAAAATTTAATCAATTTCCAATTGATATATCATATATTTAAAGGCCTATAAACATCTTATGGAAATTGAAGGAAAACTCTAGAGAGATCTGTTTCCCGCCAAAATTTGGACGTCTTATATCTCAAAAATTTCTACATGGATTTTCAAAATTTTTTGCTTAAGTTGTTCCATTAGTAATGCTCTTCAAAACAAAAGGTCAGAATTTTAATTCTAATTACAAAATTTCTGACACTCGTACTCCCTTAAATAACTAAATACCGAAGTTACTGTGAATTTAAATATGTTTTGATATGTTTTAGCTTTCGGTTTTGGACACCGGTTTAACCTCAGTATTAGCTTTTGCTGGAGCCGGAACCAAGTCGTTTGTCCTTTGATCTTAATCGTGTTCCCTGGAAGATCGTAGCATGTAATTATAATCTCCAGTCATTGTAGATGTTTCCTGATATCCGTTTTATTTAAAAAACAAATGGTTCTAAATCGGTGTGACAATTTCAGACTAAAGTTATTTTATAGCACAAATTATACTTTTAAAATATTTTTGATAATAATAATAAAACACCCTTTATGATTGCAAGCTTCCAAAATGAAGGTTTTTCGGGTCAGTATAGAAGTACAACATATAGAACATATTTCTATTTCAGGGATTTCTGCTACCGCAAGATGCCCGCCTGTATGCAAGAAATTTGATTTTTTAACCGGGTTTTCCATCGGAAAAATCCGGTTATTAAATTGGTGAAAAAAGTGGGCGGCGGGCGAGCGGCTGCCAAATGGGTACATTATTTGTCCGGAGCAAATCTCCTACAGTATTTGAGACAGGAAGTTTTCATTTTGCAGATCAATTGTATATATATCAAAGGTGTGCATGGTACTTTGATTTTGATTTTTGATAATTTATGTCAAAAATATCAGTTGTTGAACTTATTCATTTTTAGGTCAATTTTTTAACAATAGGGTACCCCTTTGTCCGGAGCAAATCTCCTACAGTATTTGAGACAGGAAGTTTATATTTTGCAGATCAAATGTACATATATTAAAGGTGTGCATGGTACTTTGATTTTGATTTTTAATAATATATGTTAAAAATATCAGTTGTTGAACTTAGTCATTTTTATGACAAATTTTTAGCAATAGGGTACCCCCTTTGTCTGGAGCAAGTCTTTTACAGTATAAAACATAGGAAGTTTTTTAAGTTGCAGATCAGTTGTACATATATTAAAGGTGTGCACGGTAATTTGATTTTGATTTTTGAAAATTTATGTAAAAAATATCAGTTGTTTAACTTGGTAATTTTTACGCCAAATGTTTAACAATAGGGTACCCCCTTTTGTCCAGAGCAAATCTCCTACAGTGTAAGACATAGGCAGTTTTTAATTTGCAAATCAGTTGCACATATATTTAAGGTGTGCATAGTACTTTGATTTTGATTTTTGTTGAATAATGCCAAAATTACCAGTGTAGAAGTTAGTCATTTTAAGGTCAAATATTTACCAATAGGGTGTCCCATTTGTTCAAAACAAATCTCCTACAGTTTAATAGACAGAAAGTTTTTATAATGCAGATCATTTGTACCTGTATCAGAGGTGTGCACAGTTTTATTTTCATTTTTGATTAAAATCCAAGTTGCTGAACTTTCAGAAATAGGCTACTTTGATGGAAGGTTTAACATTGAAAACAAATGAAAATTATAAGTACATTAACCCATGTGTAAGATATACTGTCCATGTAAAAGAAAACCCGGTTTGCTGTCACACTAACAGCTTTCCTCTTGTTACAGGTGTAACATAGGAAGACCAAATATCAATAGACGAAAACATGCACTACATACTTTGGAGAAAAAGTATGCTGCTTAGGACATGGCTTTATACATGGGCAAAATTGTCCATTCTTTTAATGAATCTAATCTTAAAATGATTGCACTATTTCAAAATTTCGTGACTGTAAAATGGGATTGCTGCTGAGACCTTCTAGTTCTTATACTGATTTTGATATTATTATACCCCACGTAACGAAGTTGCGGAGGGTATATAGTTTTTGTCCGGTCCGTCATTTTTTTTTGTTATCAGCAATGTTTACACAATAGGAAAAATGAATGGATATGGAGTGAATGTACATGTGACAGAAAAGCACACGATACATAGAAAACTCCAGTTTATCAAGGAGAGGGCTTTTATTCCTATCTACATCTTGATGTCACCTGGAGGTCTTCAACTAGAGGTGAACAATATTCAACCCCTCAAGCGAGATCAAGAAGGCCCCTAGCGTGCACTTAAGCGGTATTTTTGACAAAAATTATATCAAGGTCACTCCCTTGCTCCCCAACCGCCATGGAGTGCCATGGGCGATGCTCAGGGTTATCCAACTGAAAGCACCAGGATTACAAGAAGAGAATAAAAATGATGAGCAACATCGATCGCAGCTAAAATATGCCATTGAAGCAACACATGTCGGTCAATGAGAAAAAAAGTAAAATCGGGCAATGAATGACTACAAATATTTGTCATTAAATGTATTTTTGAAAAATCACAAAAGATATATCATTACTAGATCATCAAATCTTACAGAGTAAATGACATGGGGGTAAATGACATGAGACATAAGTCTCATGGGGACTTTGAGATGAAGAACAAAATAAAAGAGTTGTCCTATTGCTTAGTTTTAACACGTTTTCGCAGAGCTTTGTCTCGTTTGCATTTCCTCCCTATCCCTTCATTTGTTAATACAATTCAGATCGTAATTTTAAAAAGACATAAAGGTTGTATATAGCACAAAACTTAGCACCTGTAGATGTTTGCAAAAGATAATAACCTGGTATTTTGTAAGTTTGCTTAAATGTTTTGTATGAAGTGGCAATTTGAAAACAATGAAAATGTAGTTGTTAATCAACATGTGCAATATCATCATTTTCTGTTGCCTTTTTGGGTTTTTTTTTTTTTTTGTTTTTTTGCTTGTTTGTTTGTTTTTTTATATCAAGGTCACTCCCTTTTTATATCAAGGTCACTCCCTTGCTCCCCAACCGCCATGGAGTGCCATGGGCGATGCTCAGGGTTATCCAACTGAAAGCACCAGGATTACAAGAAGAGAATAAAAATGATGAGCAACATCGATCGCAGCTAAAATATGCCATTGAAGCAACACATGTCGGTCAATGAGAAAAAAAGTAAAATCGGGCAATGAATGCCTACAAATATTTGTCATTAAATGTATTTTTGAAAAATCACAAAAGATATATCATTACTAGATCATCAAATCTTACAGAGTAAATGACATGTATCTCATGGGGACTTTGAGATGAAGAACAAAATAAAAGAGTTGTCCTATTGCTTAGTTTTAACACGTTTTCGTAGAGCTTTGTCTCATTTGCATTTCCTCCCTATCCCTTCATTTGTTAATACAATTCAGATCGTAATTTTAAAAAAAACATAAAGGTTGTATATAGCACAAAACTTAGCACCTATAGATGTTTGCAAAAGATAATAACCTGGTATTTTGTAAGTTTGCTTAAATGTTTTGTATGAGGTGACAATTTGAAAACAATGAAAATGTAGTTGTTAATCAACATGTGCAATATCATCATTTTCTGATGCCTTTTTTGTTTTTGTTTTTTGTTTTTTTGCTTGTTTGTTTGTTTTTTTCGTTGTTGTAGTAGTTTGTTATTTATTTTTTTTCTTGTTTTTTTTTCTTGTTTTTTTGTTTTTGTTTTTGTTTTTTTTTATGTTTTTGTTTTGTTTTGTAATTTTTTGTTTGTTCGTTTTTTTATTAGTTTGTTTTTTAATATTAGATGGTTTACATAATACAGGTATCAGACTTGTTTTGCTAGTCCCATGAAAAAGCAACTGCACATATTTTCTCTAAAGTTGTTAACCATTAGTTCATTAAAAACAACACTCCACATATTTTTTCTTGAGGAAATATGTATTGCAGTTTTCCAAAACATCAACGTTATAGTTTCTTTTCAATAAATACTTGACAATCTAAAAATAGATTGCCAAGTAATGATAGCTACAGAAAATTCAAATGTGCATTTAGTGGAGCTAATTTCATTATTTTGCCTCTATTATTTGTAAAGATAGTATAATTTCTTAACAACTTTTCCAAATTAAGTTTCAAATCTCTACGATCTTATTTACACGTGTAAGTAAAAGTCATGTGCACAAAGGTCCTTCAATTATGAATTAGGGAGGAAAACTATTTGAGGTAGTTGCCATCTTTGGATGGAAAATGACAATTTCAGAAAAGGACTTTATGAAAGGTTTACAATAAACTAGAAAAAATAAATCTTCAAGCGCTTGATTTTGAGATACAAGCAAGAAAATTGAGTCAGTTTCTTTATTTGTTTTCTAGAATTCTTTACAGGTCCATGCTTTTCGAATTTAACAAAAAAGTGGGTGTCCGTAGGTAAAAATAGTTTACATGTTATGCATGGAAAAGGACAGAGAGATCTTCATATCTGATCATATGTCAGAAATGTGAACCAAATGTCAATTGATTCAACGGCGGCAGCTAATTTAACTTAATAAGTTTTCATACACTATAATACAGTGCATTTTCATTAACATTGGTTAAAAATTACAAAACAATTAACATAAGCATTTCATATTTGATTGTCAAGTTTTTAACATGATATTTTAATCATTTGAATTAACAAAAAATTCTGACCGTAACAATTTTTTTTTTATTTAGCTTGAGATATCATGATTTAATTTGGGAAATTTATATTTTTAACAAAGGAAAAATAAGTCAAGAACAAATGTCTGCTGCAGCTGATCATCATTATTAATACAACAAAATAATATTTGGTTAATTTGTCCAAAGATACGCCAGAAAATTCTATTTATATCATTATGTTTATTCGTGACATGATTATGTAAATCAATAGTCTACACCAAAAAAAATACTGTAATGATAGTAAAGCATCTTGATAACCCAGATCATTATTTTACTAACATCCGGTAATGCCGAATGGTTGTTGCGTGTTGTACTGTTATATTCAATAAAAGGCAACTTAAGCTCTCTCTTAAAGAATCATCTATAAACAATCGTGTTGATTTATTCTTAATACTCTGTGAACAAACATCTTTAGATAGATAGGAAAATGTACTTTTTGAAATTTCTAATTTACTCCATTTTGCTTCAGTATGTATTAAAACCTAATCGAGAATTGCTCTAAAAATTTATTTTTTAATTTTTGTTTTTTTCTTTGTCATTTTGTAGGAGTTATTTCCCTTTGAGAGTTTGTCCGAAAACAATAAAAGCTTGACTAGAACTCGCAAGGACTTCATTATTTGGCAAATCGGCTATTGAGGTTTATAAAATTACTTTTATCTTATTTCTTTCTTTTTATTCATTAATTAACCGTCAGTCTTCTATCCGAGATTGTGGCATGTGATTTAGAATTTTAGCCTTTGTATGTGCAGTTCCTGTATTTGCCTAGATATAAACAAGTAGTACACGAGAGCGAAGTATTGACAATAAACCTATATACATGTATTTTTAAGGCAACTTGGGTGATATGACATTGAATATTGTTAATCAGCAAACATTACAAATTACGAGTAGCTGATAATATGTTTCCTTACATTCCAGTGAAATCTAAATTTGACATGAATTTAGAAAATAAAAATTATTTTGAATAACACGTCATATTTTGAAAAGGCTTCTCTAAAATATGTAGCGATCGTTGTTATTTCCATACACGGTGTACTCAATAAAGCGACAGGCTTATATCGACTTCCTCAAAATCCTAAATTGAGAAATTTTCCAGCTTATTTCAAGATTTTATTGATTACAATACAAACCGATTACTTTCCCTGTGGGACATTTTAGATGAAACGGTAGAAAGTGGTGATGAGAATCTAGTCAGGATTACATAAATAAATGTAAAAAAACAGTTATAAGGTTAAGATTGTACTACAACGGAATGGTAGTACTGCCAAACGGAATTAAAAACTTCCATAAGAAGACATAGTAGGAACATTTAAAAAAGTCACGTGGGTGTCCTGATTTATTAATAGCGAGAAAAAAGTAAATGGGATTGACATTTTAATTGTTAAGGATTTTTAATAGTGTTGAATTAAAAGAAAACAGTTCTCCACAATTTTAAAACGAAACATAGATCATGATCAATTTATATTTCAGTTTAATTTGCTAATTTACCAACCCCTCTTTTCACTTAAATCATGGTACATTTTATTTCTTAGTGCATAAGTTGGAAATGGTTTGTTTTTTATTTTAGAATGCAATTAAGTCATATACACCTGCAGATATAAAAAGGAAACGATATGGAGGAAATGCAGATGAGACAAAGTATCCACAAATACGTGGTAAAAACAAGCAATGGAAAAACGCTTTTATTGTTTGTTTTTCATCTTGAAGATCCCATGAGGTCATCAACAATTAGCTTTGCTCATACCTCATAGTAGCTTCAATACGGCTTATTGTGCCGATTCAGGGTAATTTATTGTACAGTGGGGTGCAGACATAACCTCTCATCCAAGTTAACTTGGAGAGCAGTCACGAGAACAGCTCAAAGTTAACTTTAAGTTACCCTGGAGCAAACTTGGAACAGTCCTAGAATCCTGTCTACTGTGGTCCCAGTATCATAGAAAAAAAGAAGGGAAACGGGGAATGTGTCAAAGAGACAACGACCCAAAGGGAGTAATAACAACTCAAAGCCACCATAAGATCTTCAATGAACGGTGAGAAAGCCCCACACCCAACGACAGGTCGGAGTCGGCCCCTGAATAAAGAGTAATCAAGTTCAGCGAAACAAACATCATCCTAGACTCCTATAGACATAAAGTAAACTAACTAGAAAAAGACAAGACACACAAAGGCTTAATAAATTTCCTGTTCTAGCCATGACCGTTCTACCGAAGTCTTTTCTAGCCATGACCGTTCTACCAAAGTCTGTTCTGGCTATAACCGTTCTATCTTAGTCTGCTCTGTTCATCACCTTTTTGCCAAGCCTGTTCAGGTCATGACCGTGCTTGCCTTGGGAATGGTCGTTTTGATCCCAGAATTGAAATTGGAAATGAAATTAGATGTGTACTAAGACTTTCCTATTTCTCGAGCCCGAAACCGTTTAAATTTAAAAGAAAAGGATAAATAACTTTTTTATTTTACGATGTTTTCAATAATTATTTGTTTCAGTAAACGTAATCTGATAATGACTGACATTTTTCCTATAATTGAATTCACGATTTTTTTTTTAATTTTATACTACTAAATTTACGGAAAAACTATTGTGATTTAGTTTTCGGGTATATCTCGAGAAGGAAAATAAATCTTACATTTTAAGTTTACCTGGATAATCACAGGTAAGTAATTATCCGGAATAAGAGCACTTGCGGATAAATGCAATCTTATATTCGAATACTTCATTTCATAATTCTATTTTTCATTTTATAAATTATTAATTTTGTTTTGTAAATATAACGAAACTTGAAATATATGAAATACGTGTATATTACACACGTTTTGAATATTTGTCAGGGCTGTGACAAGAGCTGGTATGAGAGCGGTCGCAGCTAGAATAGGTCAGCTTAAGGCAGTCATGGCCAGAACAGACTTAAGTAGAACGATCATGGCCAGAACAGACTTAGGTGGCGGGTGGGGAGCAAGGGAGTGACCTTGATATAATTTTTGTAAAGAACACCGCTTTAGTGCACGCTAAGGGCCTTCTTGATCTCGCTTGAAACGGTGAATATTGTTCATCTCTGGTTGAACACCCTATGGCGACATCAAGATGTAGACAAGAATAAAAGCCCTGTCCTTGATAAACTGGGGTTTTCTATGTATCGTATGCGTTTTTGTCACATGGACATTCACACAACATCCTTTCCTTTTTCCTATTAGGTAGAACGGTCATGGGTAGAACAGGTCAGAGCAGTCATGGCTCTGAAAGAACGGTTAAGATTCTAGCTATGATCATGACTAGTCAGAGCGTTTAGGTTTCTAGAGCAGACTTAGAGCTGTTCTAGAGCACACTTGATACCTGTTCTAAGTTAACTTAGAGGAGCTGTTATGACTGCTTCAAGTTAACTTTATGAGAGGTTATTTCTGCACGTCACTGTATAAAGAGAATACATCTCTCGCACGGGGAATCGTTTTACGGACTCCACTCTGCAGGAGAGACAAATCCCAGACTTGATTGAAGGGATATGGATTAAATGCTCATGAGACGAAATCACTTAAAACACATTGTAAATACAAGCGATGAAACAACGCTTTTATTGTTGTTCTTCATCTTGAAATCACAGTGAGGCCTTCAACAAAGAGCTTTGCTCATACCTCACAGTAAGTTCAAGACGGTTTTGGTGGAAGTCATACCTAAATGTCAAACATCGCTGCATCCATGTTTTTTCACGTCATGGATGTGGGATTGTCTACAGGCATAAAATTAAATGGAAAATTGTTCCAACAATCGCTGTCATCCGTTCCCCCCCCCCAAAAGACCAACTAAAGGCAATAACCATACATAACAACCATAGGGCACTCATCGAGTCAAAACTGAGAAGACTTGGCATAATAAAACAAGCGAAATTGGCACAATAAACAGGTTTTCAGAATAACATTTTGAAATATCAAAAAATATGAAATGCCAAATTGAAAGTTTGAATGTGTATTCATATGAGAAATTCTCTGAATAACAAGTACACCATAACTTAAATGAATAGAGAGCATACATCTCTCGCACGGGGAATCTTTTCTCTCCTCCAGGCTGCAGTAGAGACAAACACCAGTCTTAAATGATGAATGAAGGGATATGGAGTAAATGCAAATTAGACAAAATTTCTGCAAATACATTGTAAAAACTAGCAACGGTACAACGGATTACAGCAGGTATATTTGAGCTGAGCTACCCTCTCGTATTCTTTTATTATTCAATTATAAAGGGATCCAAAATGATATTGTATCTATTTATTGCATAACAATACTAAACTAGAAAGGAGAATTATAAATTAGGCAATTGAAATAGATAAACAAATTTCCAGAAATTAACTGTAAATTTATACCTTCTGCATATATGAGCTGATTAAAAGTGACAACAAAATGAACATGCAAGCTATCATTGAATTACATAAAGTCAGGCTCTGGTATAAAGAACAAAATATCAAGAAATTTGTTTGAGCAGCTGATTATAATGAATAAAAAAAGGTCAATCAGAGATTGCAATCTCCTGCTCACCTTTTTTGGACCAACACTGAAGTTTGGTTTTGAAAATGTATATATAGAAATCAATAATAAAAAAATTAATTGAAAATTAAAGTTTTTTTTTGCAATCTGACTATTGAAATAACAAAATACCGAGGTTACTGAAAATGATCATCATTACTGTTAAGAATTGAAAAAGATATGGTTGCTAGGTAGAATTCCCAAAAGTAAGAGGTCTTTAACACTTTCAGGAATTTTACCAAAATAAGAATCAAAGATATTTGCAGTTTTTTCTATTGAAAACAATGGTTCTTAATATAAGGAATTGAAAAAGGTATGGTTGCTAGGTAGAATTCCAAAAAATAACAGGTCTTCGAGAGTTTCAGGAAATTTACCAAAATTAGAATCAAATTGTTTTGCATTTTGACTTAAGAAAATGATCATCATTATGTTCAGAATGGAAAAAAATATGGTTGCTAGGTAGAATTCCAAAAATAACAGGTCTTTGAGAGTTTCAGGAAATTTACCAAAGCACAGACAACTTTTATAGTGTTACTTATACCCTTAAAACCAGGTTTCTGCAACTTAAGGTTTGAAGAGGAGTTCTAGCTGATCGGTTTTTTTTTCGTTTTTTGAACCCCCTAGAGGACATGCCCTATTGGTTCATACGAAAATTCCGAGGTCCTCTGTGAAGTTGCCACATTATATGTGAGTCGATTCCCAGGTTTCAACTTTCTAGCCAAAATAGCCTTGGAGATTTCTCCGATTAGTGGATATCGCGAAAATTCGTTTTCGCTCATAATTTGCCCCTAGGGCGTTTGACAGAATTTCCGAACCACTAGCGCGCTAGTGCAGATCATACTCTACTGTGGTGCCAAGTTTCAAATTTCTACCTCTTATAGTTCCAGAGCCATCGGGGGCACTACACACATACGTACTTACGTACGTACATGCGGACGGACTGCATTACATAATCCCCTGGCTTTCGCTAAGTGGGGGATAATAACATGATAGACAACCTTAATACACATTTAGGGCCTTGAACCACTAATAATGAAAGGATATGAAGTAAATTCAAACCAGAGAAAGTCTGTACAAAAAAGGTATAACTAAGCAATGGAATAACGCTTTCATTGTTGTTCGCGTGCCTTGGTTTGTTATGTGAAATATAGAATGAACACAGAAATATGTTTCTATTACCCAAATCATCATCACCAATATCCGGCTAAAACTACGTTCGTGTTGCGTGCTATGCAGTAATTTTCCATTAAGTACCTAATAATACGTGACTACATTATTGAGCACAGGAAAATTGTGTTGTTAGATTTAAAGCTTTATCTACAAACAGGACAGCCCAAACGATCAATTACTATATCTTACAAAATGTCCATGACTTCATACTTAGTATGGAAAACATGTAATTGATTGATTATACGAAGGATATCACGATATGAGTATGCGGTACGATTTTCAAAATCTACGTAAATCATTCTATAAATACAAAAATATCCAAGTTGCATAAATATGATTCCTCAAGTAAACTCCTGAAACGTTGATTGGTCAAACGACGACACGTGCTGACTGTATGTATTCCTTTTTGGGTGGCTAACATTTACAGTCAGTGGTAGCCAATGCACGACATGCCTATATAAACATCGAAACGTCTGTTGTTATTTTCACAGGTTTTTATATGTTTCAACTTATTGTCGGTAAGATGTAAACATAATAGAGTATGGAGGGGCGGACAGGATTCAGAGAGACCGGGAGAAAGGGTTGGGATAGAGGAGTAAGGGGACAGGAGAAAGAAGAGAGGAGGTAGGAGAAAGGAGAAAGGGACGGGAGAAATGTAAAAAAGGAGGAGGGAGAAAAGAAAATTAACGGAAGACCAGGAGAGAGAGGAAAGGATATAGAAAAGAGGGGACAGGAGAAAGGAGAGAGGGGACGAAAGAAAGGGGCAAAAGTGCTGATAAAAGGAGCAAAACATCTTTCCCCAATTTCCACCCCCCAGTATTTTATTTATCTGATTTGGTAGATGCACGGTTAGTTAATTCAGTATTGGGGTTGGTGCGCATTGAAAACATATTAAAATTGTTGCTGATGTGTATCATTTGTAGAAGTTTCCTCTATTAAATGTAGGCCCTTACAGTTACTTAGACCTTCGGAAGTGGGTGGATATCACATTGATTAAAAGATTGAGGATAATATTGACATCTTAGAGAAATTCTGAAAACCCATGACAAATTTCAAAAATGTGTAGCAAGACATTAATCCGTTTTTGTCAGCATGCTCTACTACTTGACGACAGAACATTGACATTTTTAGGAAAGAGCTTGTCGTTCCTCTTCGGAAATCTGGCTTAAGAATTTGTCGAGCAAAAATCCCTGTGAAATCTAAAAACATGTATTCTTAGAATGACACAGATTCAATAATGATGAAATTATAAGCAAGCCCAATAACCTAAATTTATTCCTTCTTTTTATACACAATATGATTTACATGGAAAAAGTGATATAAATTACGCGGGTCCTTGAGCGAACATTTGTAACGAATCAATTAGGCCGAGGTTTTTGTATTACGGTGTTTAAGTTTAGCGTAAAAGGTCACGCTGCTTGTATTGATTGCTGAAAGAAAAACGAACGATTTATGCAACAATGGTAGTTAAACGTGTTGAATTTAGTCCGATCAATTAGGCAATTTTCGTAAGTGGTTCATTTTGATGGGTTTCATCGCAAACCAATTACCGCAAATGAAGGAAATTTACGTCAACTATTGTACAACATGCAAGACTTTGTAGCAATCAACATGTTACAAAAAAATCTTTTGTATAACAAAAGGGTTAAAATTATATATTAAGAATCCACTGTAAACTAATCATAGTTTTACAATACAGTGAAAATATTGATAAAAAACTGACCACATGTTAAAGGGTTAAACGCTTAAATATTCAAAATAAAAAGCAAACCAAAATATCCCAATGCGTTAAGAAAATGGATAAAGTTAGGAAATAAGTTTTTTTCTATTTTACTTTTTATATATAAGCTCTTTTCTTGTTATTGCATTATATAATAGTAGAAAAACAGATAGATATGAAAAAGAAAGGAAATGGGGTAAATGTCAAGGAGACAACATCCCATATCCAGGTTAAAACGATCAAAAACAAAACATCTAGGGGTCACCATATGGTCTTGAACACAGTGAGGAACCTCACACCGTAGAGTAAGCCCTAAATGGCCTCGAAAAGGTAAAAAAGTGAATAAATCAATGAAAACAAACCACATCCAGATATTTGCTTGCTGATAAAATTGTAAAGACTTGAACAAGTCATTGCTTGTATTGTGTTTTTGATAGTGTATTTAACATTGTGTTTGTCTGTTTCTGTAATTATGATATATTTCCAAATTATAAACTTTCCCTTTCTTATTGGTCATATCATATTTTATGGTCTTCCAAACTTTTAGATTTTATCTGCACTGAAGAGACATAAGTTGTCGAAATGCGCATATGCAGAATTTAAATTTACAGTAACTTCGGTATTTAGTTATCAATCTAGTGCCGTATTTAGTTAGAGAAGATTTGTTCGCAGTTGGGAATGACCATTGCAAGATTAGAAATAAGAATTGCCATTTTCGAGCAGATCTAACGTATTCACCGATTTCAACTGAATGACTCTCTGTCAATGTGACGGATTACGTATACAAAAGTACATTTTCTTACCTCTCTGCAAACTCTTAATGTCACCCTCGGCTGTTATAAAAGTTCACACTGTGGTTGATTTAGGTTCTGATTGTCGCAATTTTTTTCATCTCTCGTGTTTGTCCTGTTGTTGCTATCTCTCTTGACTCTGATATGTATACATTTTGGATATGATGTTTTTCTATATCTCAGTTTTTTTCCCGATTTTTTTTTAAATGGTCGTGTTAAAATGAAATTTCATGTATTCACAATACAGATGATAAGTTTTTATTCTAAGGGGGACTGGTACCGGAGTTGTGATGATTGCAGTTTATTTGAATTTTACCTAGCGTTTGTTCCGCTTAACTTATACAATTACTGGTATGATTTATACGTGGGGTCTTTTTTTCTCAAATATAAAATATAATAATCTTATTGGCGCTGGAATTATTGAGAAGATTGCCTGGCTGTATCAAGAGTATTCTATTTGTGTTGATTTTCTCATTTGCAGTTTATGATAATTAAAAATCGGATTCATTTTTGACAAGGATTTATTAAGGTCGAATCATTTAACACATTAACTATCAGGGATTATGTTCATGTATCTAGTGCATCAGGTTAGGAAAATTGAAATCGATTTTTAAAACTAATAAACGAAACTTTGCTGGTAAGTGAAACCAACACTATACATCCGGAAATGAGATTAAATTTAAGGCAATTGGTTCTTTCATTCATTTCTTTACAATTACGAAAACAAATCTTTCGGCAGAATGAAGCTCAAAGGAAAATTATGAAACTTTTGCATGAGGATGATTAAATTGTGCACAAGTCATGTAGAAACTGTATGAATTGTAGAACGAATATTCAGATTGATATGATTTTAACTTTGTTAAAATCTCTAATGTATTTCATAGTTTTGCGCTAAGTACATGCAGTTGAATCTGCATTAATGGTTCCTATTTGTAAAGGGCATTTGAATTATATTAAAATACGTATTTATAAATTAAAGTATAATTTCGACACAAATTTTGATTTTAATTACATGAACCCCATGATGCGCATTGAATTCGTCTTAACTTGCTTTATGGAGTATTTAATAAGCATTGATGGAATATGAAGTAAATGCACATGAAACAAAGTCTCTACAAATACAAAAAAATGTACATGATGGTAAAACATTGTAGAAATACATGTACGCTTTTATTGTCGTTCTTCATCTTGAAGTCGCCATGAGAACTTCAACAATGAGTTTTGCTCATACGTCATAGTAAGTCTAAGGCGGCCCATACCACCGGTTTTAGCGGAATTCATTTTTTGATGTCCAGCAACGCTTCGTCCAACCTTTTTTCTACTCCATGAATTGAAGATCCTCAATGAAAATAAAATCAACTGGCAAAGTCTTCTTATAATCGCTGTCATTTATTGCTCAACAACAAGACTCACAGAAGACAATAACAATACTAAAACAACCACATATGAAAAAGAACGAAAATGGGGTAAATGTCAAGGATACAACATCCCATATTCAGGTTAAAACGACCCAAAACAAAGCATCTAGGTGTCACCGTATGGTCTCCAACACAGTGAGGAACCTCATACCATATAGCAAGCCCTAAATTGCCCAAAAAGGGTAAAAAAGTGGATAATTCAATTGAAACAAACCTTATCTAATAACCCAAATGTCAAGAAACTAAAATTTTATAAGAAGAAACGGACAAGTCAATCACAAACATATCCCTGACTTTGGACAGGCGCAAAAATTGCGGTGGGGTTACACTCGTTTTCTTGGATCCAAAACCTCCTCCTATGTGTGGTGAATGGCTAAAAAATAAATACACAAAAAGACTCACAGTAAAACTCAAACTAGAAAAAAGTCCAACTTATCAAGACGAGTAACCTTACAATGAAGTACATAAAACATGAAGACAATACACACAGGTACTGTCGGGACAAATGCTCGCAGTTACTGACAGCTAGCTAAGGACATAATTTCCGTTGACTATGATATCAAGCCTTCTTACATATGAAATTTCAATTGAACATAGTACTCATCGAATGAAAATAAAATTGTTTATATAAAATTAATGCGCTAAGATATAAATTTTCGTTTCATAATTCTTTTTGAAATCCCGTTTTTTTTTTTGTTTTTTTTTTTTTTTTTTTTTTATTTTAGCTACTTTTAATTAAAAAATCTGTAAAGTTTGTTTGTTGGGCTTCTTAATTTTATTCAAAAAAGATATAAATTTCGGTTATAAAACGGAATAACCCGGACTTTTGGCTCAAGGCTTAAACCTGGGGCTCCGGATTACCAAAAAAACCCCAAAAACAAAAAATTCAGGGCTCAATAATTGGGCTCCGGGTTGCACTCACTGGGTTTTTGACTCTCAGAGAGCTGTAGAGCCAGTGTTATAACCCAAGCTTATAACAAACAATCCTTTTCAATGCCCAAGTTACATCTATCTTTGGTTTGTCAATGATGAGGCCAATATTGACATGCCGTGTAAGACTGCAATATATGCCAATCATTAGATTGATCCTCAATGTTCGTTATTGCAAATGATAGATAATATCATTAATAAAACTAAGATATTAAATTAAGTCCTTCCAAATTAAATGTCACAACATGATGTCGATTCAGTAATCCCCGTCATTGACATCAAATCAGAATTAACTTTTATCTTCGACAAACAGCAGTAAATCACCCACAAGATACCAATATGTTTCAGATAATTGTCGTTACGTTACTAATAGAAGATGTAAAAATGTGCCATGTAATAAAGGCCAACTCGATATGTGATATCTTTTATGATCAAAAGCAACGCTGTTATGCATATTAAGAAAAAAGGAAGGATTATAAATAGCAACAATTATTTACACAGGCTACTAATGGAAAATGAGTGAAAAAAATGAAACTGATGCATGAAAGGATGAATCGTTGGGCATTTTACCCCTTCCGTAGCTCATACTGTTAGTGCTTTAGGGTTGAGTGTTATTATTGTAGTGTTTTGGGGTGTGTAGTGTCTTTCGTGTTCTGTCTGCTGGTATTCTTGTTTTTTTCCTTATCACGGGATTTTGATTTTTGCAATCTTGTGCTTTGTTTCTTTGGTATTCTACTACCAATTTTCAAACGGCAGACGGGGCGTTTCTAGAAATTTACGTTTTCAATTCATTTTTCTCTGCAGCTGCATAACACACCTCTTGATATATTCATTTCTACGCTGTTTTATAATTGTCCCTGCATGTTAACTGCGCCTTCCAAATTGTTCTATGTCAAACCGCAACCTCCTGCTTACGATCTTTCGCGTTTCTTACTACAGGCCCGGAATGCCGAAAGCAGAGTGTATTAGTGGTTATCATTTAAATGCAAATTCCTTGTTGTCTTAGAACTATTGCATACACCATTTATCTATTTTAGGTAATATTTACTGTAATGGAACTTGGGATAAAGTTTTGTGTTGGCCTTCAGTTGCTGCTGGACAGACATTTAAATTACCATGTCCACCGCTACCAGGACTGAACCCAGAAAGTAAGTATAAACAACGTTGTAGCCCCTTTTCGATAACCTGATTTGCACCTTTATGATAAGCACTAAAATTTTAATGCACTATGAATAAATAAATACTGATCTGTTGGGTTCACCGATACGATTCTCTTTTTATATAAAAAGTGCCCGGATTGAGGGTAATCCCCATAATGAACGAACCCGATAGGAATGTAGTCTGGTACCGGTTCTGCATAAAACACAAAAGAGCTCCTATCGCGAAAGTCCCATATTGCCAATATTATAAGATAAACATGAAGTTTTCTTGGGAAATGTTTCCTTTACAAGCAAAAATCTTTACATTTACTGAGTAATAATATCGTGATATTATTGAGTAGTCGATAAGTACAAGTAATAAATATGTTGTGTACAAATTATAATTTGTATTTCCAATTTGTACAAATCATAATTTGTACAATATAAGCTTATAAAAATTATAATTTGTACAATATTAGCTTATAAAAATTATAATTTGTACAATATTAGCTTATAAAAATTATAATGTGTACAAAAATAGCCCAAAAATCACTTATAATTAGTACAAAATCTTACATCATTTTATTTCAATTGATGAAATTACTGAAAATTTGATTATCCCCGCACTTTTGAAGAAAGTTTGGGGATAATGTTATACCCTCCGTCTTGTCCGTCCGTCCGTCCGTCACACTTTTCTTGTGACTCAAACTCCTCCTACATTTTTGGATGTAGTGATTTAATTTTGTTATAGAATTGTCGCATATAGTCTGTAGATGCGCAATAAGCTTTCGGATTTTTTTATATTGATTCCAATCTTGGTAAATTTCCTGAAAGTCTCAAAGACCACTTAATTTTGGAATTCTACTTAGAAACCATATATCCTAGAATTCTTTTAGTAACAATAATGACTATCAATAGGTAGATTTGAAAAATAATGAAAAAATATGCCAAGGGTGTATAACAACTGTTTTCTGTGTCAAACAGGGAGTGCGGGGATAGCTGTCGTTTCCGATATCTAGTTTATTTTCTAATGGTAAGGCACATATTTATCTTATTTCTCTAAATTTTGTATAATTAATTTTTAGGTATTGATATTATTACTAGAACAAAATAAAACAATTTTCAACGAGATGCTTTACAAACAATTCCTGAAAGTTCGGTGTATTGCAAATACACCAATTCAAAGATCATATGACAATTGTATTTCCGCTGTGTTACTTTTTATTTACATATTTACTTTTAAATTTGTGCAAATATGTGCTCTAACAAGTTTTGTTTCACACAGAAATATTTAAAATGTCTGTAATTTCAGACTAAATTAGAAATTGAGATTAAGGTGTCTGCAGGGTATTATTTTCCTATTATAGAATTTAGATATCTTTTGTTTAGAAACATAATTGTATTACTGTTCAAAAAAATAAAATTTGGGGGGTCACCGTCCATTTAAGCGCAAAATTGAATTTGAAAATTTCACGATTTTACATAGAAATTATAGGGAAAATGAGTATATGAGAGGCCAACTTGAAAAATCTATTATAGATTTTGTTCATACAGTACTTTGCATATGTTTTGAAATCATTATATAGTTTACATATAAAAATTAAAAATCAGGCGTCACCGTTGAAATAAGACAGATAAATTACGAAATGTTTATTTCTCTAGTGATAGCTATGTTAAATTATTTTATCAAATTATCCCCCTTGCATAATTCTGTGTTCTGTAAATCCAGTTTCAGATTTCAAACTTGTGTATTTTAGTTCATTTATTTGTAATGTAAATGTTGTTAAAATGATCAAGAATAATAATTTTAAATACTTTACATTTTAAGTAACTTTTTTATTAAATTTGTTGATGAATGAAACCTAACTGAAACACCCTAAAAAGCCCACAGCAGCTACTGGTGATACGCAACATTCCACTTTCAAATTTTTGCGTAATTGTCGACATCTTACCCCGAATCCACTGGAAACTGGTACCTGACGTCAGTTGAGCGTAATCTAGGAATTCTCCTATTAATTTTCTTGACCTAAAATAAATTGGTTGGAAATGACCCGCCTGGGATAAAATGTTGATTTATGCCATGTTCCGCTTTTTTCCAATCATAAACACCTTTCATATGTTGATAGAAGAATTCATTCCCTTTGCCCTCATACAACGGGACGCCATTTTTACCCCGTTTGACCTCTTTGACCCGGCATTCTAATACCCGGAACGTTCCGGAATTGGACTTTTGGAAGAACGTTTATACTATACTGTTAAATTAATGATTAAGGTTTTTCTGTTGAAACATATTATGTTGATAGAAGAATTCATTCCCTTTGCCCTCATACAACGGGACGCCATTTTTACCCCGTTTGACCTCTTTGACCCGGCATTCTAATACCCGGAACGTTCCGGTATTGGACTTTTGGAAGAACGTTTATACTATAATGTTAAATTAATGATTAAGGTTTTTCTGTTGAAACATATTGAATTAAAAAATGCAAATAGATGTAGCCGTATTACATGGCAACACATTCTTGTTTTATTAAATTTTATTCATTGTAGCTTTGTACCCTCTTAGTTGATGGCTATGTAGGAAGGACGAATAAACACACAGACATACAACACTACGTACGGTCGATGACACTTGTAAAAACACATACAGTGCAGCTTTGATCGGCTCACACCCCATAGATGTTTAAAAAAAATTAGCCTCTAAATGTTAAGTTTCTAACAGAATTCAAACCTGATAGTTTGAACCACCCTTTAACTCGAACTGTTTTCATCAATTCATTTGATGGATGTTTGAGCAATGGAAGTTTGAATGTACAAATGACATAATGATCATGTTTGTAATTTCATGACTTGCTCTGATAATAATTTTTATAGCTAAAAATTAATTGTACAAAATTAAGTGAAACTATCTGATATCTTCTATTACAGCTTTATTAAAATAATTCATATTGTCAGTAATTTCATCGTTTGAAATAAAGTAAAACAAATGATAAATTTATAAGTGGTGTTTGGGTTAATTTTGTACAAATTATAATTTTTATTAGCTAATTTTGTACAAATTGTAATTTGTACCAACTGAAAATACAAATTATAATTTGTATACAACATATACAGCACCGCTCTTACGAATTTAAATATTTGTTGCACGAAAAGCGCGTAGCGTTTTGAGTGCAATAAATATTTTAATGATATGACCGATTAAAAACGTTTTACCAACATCGCCGATTATTTGTAACATGAATGACAGGTAACGTGCAATTAGCACGTGATTTACAACATTTACACCTTTCGAGGAAACACGGATCGTTCGAGTTTCAATTACAACGTATATTTATTTATATTTTTTGTTATATTTTCGGAATTGTAGCAATTCCAAAAACAAGAACTTTCGCACTAGTAGATAGGGAGGGGGTGTGGAAGTTGAAGCCCCCCCCCCTTCCCTGGAAAAATTAAAATTCATGCAATAAGATAAATACTGAAATAAACGATGGAACACCTTTTTCTGTAACTCCGTTGCCCTCCCCCTTTTTGCGCCTGTTTATATTATAAAGAAATAGACAGGTTTAAACTTGCCATTAATTGAGTCTATATATTAATTAATAAACTGCAATGGCGATGACGTCGATATAAGTACATATACCGGAAAGGGCAAAAGGGGGATCGCAATAATTGAATAATATGAACTTGTACAAAAGTGGTCTTTTTATCTTCATTTCTGGTTTTCTTTGTATTTTTTCGAAGTCAGTTCCCGTCATGTAATTCGTGGAAAGTAGTGGAGTTTCAAAAGAGCATTAGCTAAATTTGCTGATATTTTTGCACTGTTGGTAGCTCCTCCGTTTCCCATAAGGGAATTTTGTGTTTATTCTGTAAAGTGTAATAATGTACACTTTTATACATTCTTTGCACATGTTTTCCTTTCTTTAACATTTTCGCCTGGATTATCATTCAAAACCATGTGGAATATTTCAAAGTATTTCTTATAGTGCAAATAAATGTTTTAGGTCATCGGTCTCAAATTAGATTGCTTCAGACAAATCTTTTTTATGTATATAAAAGATAAAGGGTTTAGTTTTAGATAAATTGATTTACGACACTTTCTAACTATATAATACAACAATTAAGTTAGACCAATTACTGGTATGTCGTAAAACAAAAGATGGCTGCTTACATTCGATATTTCATCGTGATTTGGTATTTAAATGTTGAATTTCATGTGCTTGTTAATGTGACGGAATTATCCAAAGGATCTCTTATTTGTGCTTTCATTAAAGCAGCTTATTTCTCTATAAAATAAAAGGCGACATATAGCCATTCCTTTAATCTTCTTTTTATTAAAGAGCCCCAACAGCACTTTAAGTGAAATTGTAAGTCAAGCATTCTTTAAGATTTGCTCACACATGTACGCATGTTCTTTGTCTAAAATTGTTAATTGAAATAAATAAGAATTTTAATGATTTAACTGTAAATTTTCTTCTTGCAGATGGGCATTTCGGCAAGTTATGTCTCTTCTCTTGACATTTGAAACCATTGACCAAAATATGTTTAATTGAGAACTAAAAAAACAAAAGGGTCAAACTAAGCACTGGCTATTGGATTGGTAAAAACACTTCGCTAACCAAGAGTTCATCAGCAACGGAATAAGCCCAGAGGTGGCGTATAACAAAAATCGAAGTGGCTGGGGTGCAGACATAACCTCACATAAACTTAACTTGAAGCAGTCATAAAAGCTGCTCTAAGTTAACTTAGAACATTATCAAGTCTGCTCTAGAATAGCTCTAAGTCTGCTCTAGAATCCTGACTGCTCTTACCAGACATGGTCATCGCTAGAATCCTGACCGTTCTGGTCAGAGCCATGTCTGCTCCGACCTGTTCTACCCATGACCGTTCTACCTAAGACTGTTCTTGCCATGATCGTTCTACATAAGTCTGTTCTGGCCATGATTGCTCTAAGCTTACCTGTTCTAGCTATGACCACTCTCATACCAGCTCTTGTCACAGCCCTAGTAAATACTCATACACATGTAACATGTATTTCATAAATATCAAGATAAGTTATATTATAAAAACAAAAATTAAA
>MJUU01002049.1:85250-139591 GCA_002080025.1 Modiolus philippinarum
AATTTTGAAATAAATTATTCGGATATAAAATTCATTTTTCGGGTAAGTGCTGTTATTCGCGGATAATTATATACCTGTGTTTATCCAGGTAAATTAAAAAATGTAAGAGTTATTTCCCTTTTCGTGATATACCCGAAAACTGAACCGCAAAATGTTTTATTATTATATATAACAAAAAATCGTTAATTTAATTATAAGAAAATATCAATCATTATCAGATTACGTTAATTAAAATGAATAATTATTTAAAACATTGTAAATTGAGGGGTTATTTATGTTTTAAACGTTTCGGGCTCGAGAAAAAAAAAAGAAAAAAACTGACACAATCCAATTTCATATCCAGTAAAAATTCTAGGACCAAAACACCAGAGCAGACTTGGGAAAAACGGTCATGGTCAGAGCGGACTTAGATAGAACGGTCATGGCTAGAACAGACTTAGATAGAAAAGTCATGGCTAGAACAGACTTAGGTAGAACGGTCATGGCTAGAACAGACATGATTCTAGGACCAGAGCAGTCAGGATTCTAGGACTGTTCTAAGTCTGCTCCAAGTTAACTTCAAAATTAAAAAAATACCAAT
This sequence comes from Modiolus philippinarum, assembly GCA_002080025.1. Lineage (NCBI taxonomy): Eukaryota > Metazoa > Mollusca > Bivalvia > Mytilida > Modiolidae > Modiolus > Modiolus philippinarum. Next base: position 85,831 of record MJUU01002049.1, read on the forward strand.
GTTGCATAAAAAAAACAGTAAATTTCGTGATGCTGTACACGTGTTTCAAGGAGCAGCATTAATATAAAATAATATGGAAAGCCATAATCCAAAAGTTGTCACTAAAGAAGTACTTATTACCAAAAAGGTCGAAATAGGAAGCCAAATCCAGTACCAAGGACATCTACCGAGTGCCAAGTTAACTTTGAGCTGTTCTCGTGACTGATATCAAAGTTGACTTGGACGAGAGGTTATGTTTGCACCCCGATGTATGAGATGAATACATGTATATAAATATAATTAATAAATGAGAATTTGTCATTTAAATATCTTTATCTTGGCTGATTTTTTCGTAATATACTTTTTTAAAAACACTTTTCATTTGTTTGATTTTAGGTACTGAAATTGTTTCGCTCAAAGAATATGAATTGTCGAATTCACAACTTACATACAATGCCTTTCTTTTACTATGAAAAACGTAATAGCAGTTCATATCTCTTTCCCGTTGATCTGATGATGCATTTCTCTTGAAATTTCAATATATAATGATAAGTCTTTTATTTTAAAATGATGATCTTTGGTATTCCCTCAAGTCTTTAAAGATAATTTTGAACGACTTTTAGTTTTAGTCAATATCTTTCTTTATTCTATCAGGCTGAGCTTTCTCATATCTTTAGATTTTTGTATGCAAAACGATTCATTTTCATCTATAGACAATAGACAAACTATTTCAATGGTCATCTGCAGGATTCTGTTATGTTTTTTGTTTCAGTAGATATTCCCCTAATGGTTTGTATATTACATTACTGTTGGGGAAATCGGGCAATGAAAGGAGGCAAATCAGTAACAGACATCAGTATGTGTCTGTAATCAGAAACCCTATGAAATTGATTATTAATTTTATTCAAAGTAATAATATGTTAGAAGAAAAAAGCGGTATTGTTGAACCATACGGGGAATTATAAAGGCTCATTTCTTTTTATAGTTACCTGACAAACTGGCCCCAAGAAATTAAAGTCTTTAATAAATTCATGTTGATAATAGTTAAATTGCCAAACAGAATTTTCCAGAGCCAAAGTCCAAGACAAAATAGCTAACAATTCACCGGAAAATTGTTAACAGTAATGGTCCTAACTTGGTACAGGCATTTCAAAAGAAATGGTGGGTTAAACCGGTTCTAGGGTGCGCCAAACCTGCGATTCCTTTGCGGCACTGTCCGGTAGAAACTCAACAGAAATATGAGATATGTATTGAAAGGTTAAAGACAGTAAAAGAAATTGATTTTTAGAAGCTTTGGTTAATAAGGTGGTCTAGAAGATAACTAAGTCCAATGAGAAAGTCTCGAACGAATCATTTGTTAATCATACACTACATAAACAGGTATTGTTGGAATATTATTGTCCATGATATTCATTATATTCAAATTTGTTACTTCGAATTTTGACAATTGCTGAACTGATGATCAGATCACCCTTTTCTATGAAAAAAATTGGAATATCTTAAGACAAATGTTTTATTTTGACTTTTTTCCTGAAGCGAAACATACTACCTAAGCAATATCTTTTCTATCATCTTATTCGATTTTTTGTTTGTTAATTTGTTTTTTTGTTTTTTTTTGTTTGTTTTTGTTTTCTGTTTGTTTGTTTGTTTTTTTTGGAGGGCGGTGGGTGGGGATGTTGTTTTTTGTTTTCTTTTTCTTCCAATATATTTCATTTCATCAACAGAAAATGGACAAATGTCTAAATAGTTATCTAGAGGACTCCGATTTCTTTTTCCGATAGATTGATAATGAAACTGAGAAAGTTTTAAAAATGGGGGTATATTCATTTTAGCTCGCCTGACCCAAAGGGTCAGTGTGAGCTATTGCCATCACTAAGCGTCCGTCGTCCGTCCGTTTACTTTCACATTTTCATCTTCTCATCTGAAACAATTCAACTGGACTTTACAGGGATGCTGTACTAAAGTTCCTTTACAAAGATTGCTCATTTCGTTCCGATCCGATAAAAATCATGTCCGCCAGCGCGGTACTTAGGTTTAACATTGGAGCCTAAGGGAAACATCACGTTTTCATCTTCTTCTCTGAAACCACTGAAGCATATTCAATTAAACTTTACAGGAATGATGTACTAAAATTCCTTTACAAAGATTGCTCATTTCGTTTGGATCCGTTAAAAAACATCGCTGCCAGCACAGAACTTAGGTTTAACATTGGATCCTATGGGAAACATCACATTTTCATCTTCTCTGAAATCACTGAAGCAAATTCAACGAAAATTTACAGGAATGATGTATTAAAGGTCCTTTACAAAGATTGTTCATTTCGTTCCGATCTGATAAAAAAACAAGGCTGCCGGCGAAGAAATTAGGCTTTACATTGGAGCCTATAGGAAACATCACGTTTTCATCTTCTCTGAAACCACTGAAGCAAATTCAACCAAACTTTACAGGGATGATGTACTAAAGTTCCTTTACAAAGATTGCTCATTTTGTTCCGATCCGATAAAAAACATGGCCGCTAGCGCGGAACTTAGGTTTAACATTAGAGCCTAAGGGAAACATCACATTTTCATCTTCACTGAAATCACTGAAGCAAATTCAACGAAAATTTACAGGAATGATGTACTAAATGTCCTTTACAACGATTGTTCATTTCGTTCCGATCTGATAAAAAAACATGGTTTCCGGCGCAGAAATTAGGTTTAACATTTGAGCCCATGGGAAACATCACGTTTTCATCTTCTCCTCTGAAACCACTGAAGCAAATTCATCCAAACTTTACATGAATGATGTACTAAAGGTGCTTTACATAGATTACTCATTTCGTTCCAATCGGACAAAAAACATGGTTGCCAACGTGAAACTAATGGTTTAACATTGGATCCTATGCGGAAAAACACATGTTCATCTTCTCCTCTGAAACCACTGAAGGAAATTCAACCAAACTTTACAGGATTGATGTACTGAAGATGCTTTACAAAAATCATTTAGATAATAGTGTTGCACGTAGATCTTTATAATATGAATGATAATGTGTTGGTAAGGTGAGCTGCAAAGGTAGCATATATAATTCCGAATGCCAGCAATGATGAATTTTCATCACTGTTGGCATTTGGGGTCATATATTCTACCTTTGCAGCTCACCTTACCATCACATTATCATTCTTTACAAAAATCGTTTATTTCATTTCGATTGGACAAAAAAATAGGGGCCATAATACTTTTCATCATCTGCTCTGAAGCAAATTTAACAAAACTCTATTTGAATGATGTATAAGAGCTGGGTCCTTTCCAAAATTCACTCATTTCAATAGGACAAAAACATTGATGCCAATGGAGAAATTAACTAAACATTAGCCCCATTGGTGAAAAAAAATTCTTGGTCATACATGTCAATACATGTAAATAAAATTTCGTTTCCAAAATATGTATCTTTAATTCTCCTCAAATGCAAAGATTATAGCACAACTTTTATACTTTTGTTTTTTATTTCTATCCACTTTTAACCATTTTCATTTTTGTGGTCCAACGTATTTGATATTATCTACAAAGAATAGACATACTGACCGAATGGTCGTCCGGATGACTCCGATGTGTGTGTTACAGTAGATTTTTCCCCCTAATGATCAGTGTATTAGATTACTGTTAGGTAAAACGGGCAATGAAAAGAAGCCAATCAGTAATATACATCTATACGTTTGTAATCAGAAACCCAATGAAATTGATTATTTATTAGTATTTGGCTCGATTTGGTAGTAATGTTTCAGAAGAAAGGGTGAAATGGTTGAAAACTAATAAAATAAGACCATTAGGAAATCTAAAATTGTGTCTTGAAACGGCATCCTTGCATTTCAATAAAGCAAAAACACATTTAGCATTCTATTAGGTTACGTGTATAGATTTTCTTATCGGAAAAGGGAAAAATATTTTTTACGGTTATTTTGTGCTTTTATTGCAAGGGATATAGATTTCATACTTCTTAAATGTTGAATTCTATATGATGTAAAAATAATTAACTATTTTGATGCCTTCTTATACAAATAAAAGTCATGCTAAAACTGCCTAACTCGTATATTAAAGTCAGCTACAGAAAGCATAAATGAATGACTATTTTGAAAAGTTTAAATGTCATTAAACCAATGTTTTAAGTATGATAAGTCTTTGTAATAAAAATATAAAAGGTATCCTACAAGTGAAACGTATTCTACACAAAATGGACTTTTTTCAATAATTTCCATTAATTTTTCGCACTCTCGGTCCTACAGAGAGCAAATGTAAAAAAGTTTGTTTTTTTTTGTTTTGCGTTACAACGCAGACAGTTCATAGAAGAATACAAAAACTCAAAGTAAAGGCCACAGTGAATTCAAACCTATGTGCATTTACGATTTCATTTGAAACTTTGCAGTCCGAAAGAGTGGTTCCCCCCTCAAAAAAAAGACAAAAAAAAAACAAAAAGGTGCGTCTTAATGCACCATTTAATCATTATTTCTTTTGCAATAGGTGTTTACACAACTTCAATATTCGCACACGAAAATATTCGTTGGAGAACCTGCATATTTAATCCAATAGACCATATCCGAGCTCTAGTATTAAGATCTACCAGACCGTGAGACAATATGGAAAACGTTACGTCATAAAGCTTAAAACGTCATGAAACTATGTTGTTAAAGTACATCCTTGGTCACATGGGGCGGACAGATTTGTGACGTAGGGAGCTGTTGTATCTGAATACCAGAACTCGGATATGGTCTATTGGAACCATCTTCACAGAAATGTTGACAACAACGCCTAGTTGTGCATTTTATGGTGTCGTAATTTTTTTTCACAGAGTTACGGTTCTTTTTGCATAAAATGTCATAAAATTTACTTTGTGTTCGCCAAATCTGTCACATCTTTAATTCGATTGCCGCTAAACGTCAATAGATTTTTAAATACAAAGCCTAGTTGTGCATATTGTGTTTTCATAAATTTCTCGACTATCTACCACTTGGAGACGAATGCAAGTGAGCATGGTACCAACTTAAAACAGGCTACCGAAAATGTGACATGTGCGTTTCGATTCAACAACGAAAAGCAGGCACTGACCGTATGAACTCCTACTGAAATGATACGATCATAGGGTGCTCCAAAAGGATAAGCAGGATCTGCTCATATAAGCCACATGATGAATATATATATATCCTTTGAATTATGAGAATTACGCTCATCCATTTTTGTTTGTATTTGTTTTGCTGAGAGAACATTAGGTGGTGACCATTTGATTTTCATGGGGGCGGGGGCGAATTTTGATTTGAAGAATACAATTTTTTGTTTTTGTTGCAAATGAATAATTTGTTCGAGATAGTTATGAAAATAAATAATTTTTCTGGGCAAAATCGCCCTAGCCTCCTCCTGAAAATAAAATGGTCGTCCCATAAAACCTTGTAAAATTAATTAGGTCACCTTTGTTTCGGAGGCTGTATGTCAAAAATGAATAAAAGTGTCAAAGCATAAGAGTAAAGTCTTTTTTCTGCTTAAATCCTGAACATACTAAAAATATGTTTAAAAGTTAATTTTCTCCTGAAAACATATCGTACTAGTGAACTCTCTTAGTTAATATTTTCATTAAGTTTACAAAGCATATATACATCTATCATTTGTTTTCATTAACATCTAAATAAAACAATTTGTGAAAGTAAATAGTTAATTCTAGCTTCGAATTTTAGTCGTAATAGATCGATAAATCAAATCACGACTTTTATTCGAAAGGCATTCAAAATAAATGAAGCCAACTTAAACATCAACAAGGCCATAATAAATCAAGCTGAAATTGACATTTTCTGAAGATAGAAAAGGCTCTCTCGATGAATGTGTTAGATTTCATAATGTTAAATACATTGGTACCCTGTAATAGAGTTTGAATCAATTCTTATTCCTGTCATGTTTGGCATTTTCAATACACAATTAGGGTTCATCCTTGATTATCTATAGACAAATACTACACTTTATGGATGATTGACATTTGCAAATAAGTATGTAATTTTCACTGGACGAAATTTCATTTAAAATATTGAAATTGAATTTAGGATCGACGTCCAAAATGGTGTCTATCAAATTTGTTTTTAAATAACTGTCTGGCTTGTAATGGACATTTGAATATGGAAAAACGATGTTGTCGATTTGAAGTACCAAAATGTCTGAACAAATAAATTGTATAAGCCCATGTCGGTATTATATCAGAGGTTCAAACTGAAAGGTGTAGACTACGAAATTAGCATTGAATCTCGCTTTCACGACTACATAATTCTATATTCTATATATATAAAGAGGATTGCAACAAATCCGGAAGATCTACATGTACTCAGAAATTGCGTTAGTCATTTTGAAAACAATTTGCAGCAATGTAACGGCGTTTTTTTTCAATAGAAAATATGTTTGCCGAAGACAAATTGAAAACTGTTGATAGCTATATTTGCAGTAGTATTAATACTTATGACAAAAATTACCGTATACTCGAGGTTATGAAATATTGCGATTTACTCTTCAGACAGGGTTATTATGTTAATCGGTCATCAATTTTCATTAGTGGTAGATTGTGTAAAGAACAAACATATATCGAAATGTATGTTGTGTAAAGAACAAACATATATCGAAATGTATGGATTTAATTTTCATGATTTTTTTCATTGCTTGTCCATGAACCTAGAATTAATAGCTAAAATAAGAACTTGCGAAAATAACCCGCAATGCGTCATGTCAGTAACCTCAATGCACTATAAGTAATCTCTTCGAAATTTTTACCCGATTTTCTAGTTCAAAGTCTTCAAGTCTACAATTTGTTAATATTGACAACTACATCAAAGCGTTTATGGACTTGTATGAACAACAATGAAAGCGTTGTTCCATTTGCTTAATCTTACCATGTATTTGTAGGGATTTGTCACACGTATATTTATTGCATATTTCTTTATTTGTTTGTAGATTATTGACAAAGGTCTTGATCAAAATAAATATATGAAATTTGCGAACATAATTCAAAGAATGCAATGTCAAGAATAAGATTTATTTCATATGTTCGCTTCGTAGTTAGGTATCATATAATGAACTGGTCCAGGGCACTAATAAGTTTAAAACGAGAGTTTTTTTTTAATGATATGATTATCCATTTGGATTTGAAAAATGCACAGTGCCTTTTCTTGAAACAGCTTAAGCCGAGAAATCAACTATTTCTAATAAACATTTTGGAGGATCGGGTATTTTGCTTATTTCTGGAAAACCAGATATCAAGAAATGTTTGGTCTAGTACGAGTCAACTCATCAATTTGATAATATGTAAAAGTCGCTTTCACAGGAATTTATTCTCGCCAGAACTTACTAATCATTATAGGATTAAACACTCATTTTTAGGAAATTATGTATGTATAAACTCCGGCAGCTCACTCACAAACTGAATAAAGTCCGAAGGACTTTATATAAAGTTCGTGAGTGAGCTGAAGGAGTTTATACATACATAATTTCCTTAAAATCAGTGTTTAATCCTTATAATTGCAATTTTGTACGTAAAAATCGCGTGATCCATGTTAACGACACCTTTATTTTTGCTGAGCGGATTAATGGGCAAACGGAAATATCGAAAAATATTTCTGTTTGCTGTTCATGACATTGGCCAATGAAAATGAACGTTACAATTATATATGTAAATGCAACTCATCAACTTTCAATATGAAAAAGGGGATAACACGGAACATTTACAATGGCCAAAAATTACAATTACATGCTACAATCTGCCAAAAAAATGCACACAAAGCGCATATATCAGACAATAAAACAAAAGACAAATATAAACAACGATCGGAACTCGGAACAGCCTAATACAGTATGCCACTTAGCACCAATATAAAAAAAAACTCTTGTTACTTAAAATAAAATTATGAATATCATAGATAGAAACATTTAAGTTTTGTATTCTAATTTGACATCATTCTTTATTACCTTTTTGTCCATACCCGTGGTAACAATAATACTCAATTTTTGACCAAGGATGCTTCGACTTCAAAATACCATAATTGTCCTTTTAGAATCGAAATAATTATTAATACAAATATACCGACATTTTGTATATTTTGTTTTTACCACTGTTAGCACTTTATGGCGACATTTTACCCTTTCGCTGACGCTCGGGGTAAAATATATGCAATAAAGTGCAAACCCGTGGTTAAAAAAGAATAAAATTTATGGGTAACGTTAATTATTTCTTGATTTTGTTGTAGAATTTGCATTCCGAAAATGTGGTGAAGATGGTCGATGGGAAAATAAGTCACCTGATGACTATAATCCTAGAGGGTATACGAATTATACAGTATGTTACACACCGGAAGCATACGAAATATATATGAAATTTCTGGCTGACAAATCTCCAGCACAAAGACAGGTATGTAATAAAATTTAGTTGTCATCTGTCATAAAAGTACTTTCTCTATGATCTTTCTCTATGATAAGAGTAAAGAAAGTATTCGAAATTGCTGCCATTCAGTTCGTCCGTTCGTTATTCCGTCCGCCATAGGGTACATACTTTGTGGCGACAACGCCTTCTAGACCACTAGGTGAAATTCGATGACACTTTCACAGAATGTTCAGCACACATTGTCATTGTGCACCAGCTATATAAAAAAGTTGAATTGGCTTGAATTTTTTTTTGTGTGATTTTTTTTCTGAATCAAATGGGGGAGCGAGGGTATGTTTTGGTGGGCTTTGCTCACAGTTTTTCTAGTTTATATTATTAATTTATTCATGTCTAATATGGAATGTGGATTTTAATATTATCTTTTTTTTTGTTAAACAAAATCTAGGTAAATAAAAATTCGATGTCCGAACTTGCTACTCTTTTTTTTAAATTTACTTCTTTTGGGCCTATGCCTCTGCTGGTGAACTTTTAGTCCCGGGGGGAATTCACCAATCCAGTAGCTACTACTGCGGTGCCGGTCTGAAAACTGATTTCATTGAAAACTAGCAACATCTGAATTAATGAAAATTTTGTTCAAAACTAAGGGGCATTTCCTTCTTGCATAGCTATGTCCTTAGCTGATTTTGTCTTTTCTATTTCGATCTATAGGTAATTGTTCTCGATCAAGTTTATACACATTTCGGTTCTGGATTTCCAAATGTTTTGATTTGATCTGCACCGAAATAGTATAAGTTGTCGAAATACGCATATGCAGAAACTAAATTCACAGTAACTTCGGTATTTTATTATTTCAACTAATTTATGTCTATCGTGTGTCCAACGAAAAAAAAAAATAGAAGTGCAGATAAGGAATTTTTAAGACACAGTCGCCTCAATCAATTTCAAAAAACAAAGATTTATCCCTTCTCGTAAATTAGCCAATAATAACAGGTAATGTGCCAACTGCAACAGACAAAAAATGCACCGAATCAAAAAGATAGATAAGAGGAAATTCCAAAATGCCTTTTCTATCTTTTTTACTTCTGTTTCATCACAGCGCAGCAAAAGTACCAAAATTTGCTTAGCATATAGCACAGCAAATTTATAAAAACTTATATTTACAGCCTAGCAAATGTACTGCACTGATCAAGTCCTGACCTTCTAGACGTATATAAGAAAGAAAAAACATAGGAATCAAAGGCAAATGAGGAATATCATGATAATATCACTGAATTATTAATATGATCGGTTATTGATCTATTTAAGCATAATTTAATGCGGTGAGACATAACTTGTCGAAATGCTTATATGCAGAAAATAAATTTACAGTAACTTCGGTATTTTGTTATTTATGACCACTGGGCCGATGACTCTGCTGGTGGATTGTTAGTCCCCGAGGAAATTAACCAACCCAGTAGTCAGTACTTCGACGCTGACCCGAAAACCGATTTTAATGAAGATTGCAATGTCTAAATTTTACAAATTTGTTTAAAACGAAGGATTATTTCCCTCATGCAAAGCTCTGTCCTTTGCTGTATTTTGGCTTTTCTATTTAGCTCCTTTTTGGTTATATGTTCTATATCAGATTTTACACGTTTTTCGGATACTGGACTTCCAAATGTTTTGGTTTGATCTGCACTTATGATACATAACTTGTCGAAATGCGCATATGCAGAAATAAATCTACAGTTACTTCGATATTTTGTAACTTGTCTAATAACTAAATACCGAAGTTACTCTAAATTTATTTCTGCATATGTGCATTTCGACAACGTATGCACTTATACAGAAAATTAATTGTAACTTCGGTTTTTTTGTTAATCAATATATTGTTTGAAAGAAAAGGTGTTATAGCCCGGGAACAAGAAACAACAAAATATGTTGGCAGAGTCATTTTAAATTTAAAAGATTTTATAGTATAATTATGACTTTTGCGTTTTACAGCAAATGAAGGATATTGCTTCCGGTACAAGGACGATGGAAGTGGTTGGACTCTCAATTTCATTGGTTGTGTCGCTCATATCATTGTTTATATTTAGTTATTTTAGGTAAGTGTGTTCAAATTGGTTGGACTCTCAATTTCATTGGTTGTGTCGCTCATATCATTGTTTATATCTAGTTATTTTAGGTAAGTGTGTTCAAATGTTTGTGCTATTTTAATGCAACACCAAAATTTAACACATCCATTGAATTCTGTTTGATAATGAAAATATCAACAAAACATGCCAATTTACATCAGGTGTTTATTTGTTTAATACATGTAATTAAAGGGCGATCTCATTGTATTTTCTGAGGCTTTAAAGTAGGTCGTACCATAAGAGCTCACAACAGATTTTTTAGGATGTTGAACACTTCTTCACACAATTTTTTAATACGGGACTTTCGAGATAGTGTAAACGATTGCATCAAATAACAGTAAGACTGGAATCTTGACATATTGTAATAAATACCCGGAAAAATATAATCTATATAAAAAACAAAATATTTATGAAATTGAAACTTGCATTTATAAATTTTCCTATATGACAAGTTTTTAACTAAATTTTAATTCAACAGTGTTCATTAATAAGTGATTCCCTCTAAATTCATTAATGTATTGATTTTTGTAGTATAGTATCAGAACTTGAATCCGGTTTGAACAACACTCAGAAGTCCCGTATTAAAACTTATTTAAACATGTACATGTATGACCGTGATCGTCTATTTGGTAATAAGGCTTTGACAGCAGGACAAAAGTCGGTATTTCTCAGCATCATTGATGATCAATATAACAGGGAATATTTTTATGCTTTTTTAGCTTCCTTTTGACATGTCATTATATACTAAACAAAGAAAAATATTTTATGTAGCTTACGAAATAGGAATTTAAAATGAGTTAATCTGTAGGGAAGTGAATGAAATATGACGCGTTTTATTTATCAATCATTAAAGACGTAAAAATGAAAAGACCAGAATAAGAATCTTCCCGCCTGAAAATTAAGTCTACCCCCGACTTGAAATTCCACATAAGTGACATCGAAGAACCGTAAGTCAATGTCGATAAAAGAAAAATTAAGGATTTAAAGATTTAAGTTCAACGTTATGCAATTCCTTTTGAAATATCTTGAAACCCAAATGAAAATTTCATCATAGTTGAATAATCAAATGACATGATAATTTTGCGTCCTTGAAACAATATGCCATAGGGGTCCTACATTAATTACGTTTTTGATACTTTTACAACGTCTTTCCTGACAGGAGTGAGACGACAGGCTGCATTTATGAAAAAACAAATAATGCACATAATTTCAAATTAAAAATATTTCGCAAATTATTCTTGTTGGGTTCCGATAGGGGAGAAAAAAGCCAAAAGAAATGAAAAGACAAAAGGACACCCTTAAATATCCTCAGACACTCTAAAATAATACCACAAGATAAATAACCATTCTTATTGCATATATGTTCATAGATCCTGGAGTTTTCATGTGCTATTTGTTTACTCCAAAACGATGAAATATATAATACAATAAATAATTCATTTTTTTACGGATCAAATATAACAGTCTCTGTTCCTAACGGAATACACGTTATATACTTAATGTTTAAAAAAAAGAAATAGAATGCCAATGTTTATAATATTTATCAAAACTTCTGTTAGGATAAACAAATGTACATTGAAATACGCAGAATTTATTTTTTAAATACTGTAGGGCGTTATATGCGCGATGTGAAATTTTCACGGTTTTCAAATGTTGGATTTATTCGCGCGGTTTTATATTCTCTGATATTTAGTTAATGTCATTATGAAAAAGAAAGGAAATGGGGTAAATGTCAAAGAGACAACATCCCATATCAGGTTAAAATGACCCAAAACAAAGCATCCATGGGTCACCGTATTATAATCATTTATTTTAAGGTTAACAGTCAAATATTCGCGGGTATAAATTTACGCGTTCTTCGTTTTAAACGCAAACAGAGCGAGAGCGGACATTAATACCCCACAAAATATAACAACCATACAGTACACCAAAGAAGTAAAACTGAAGATTTTTAACAAATGAGATTTTAAAAAGATACCCAGATCTTTGACCAATGGCGTAGCAGAATTTGATAGAATTTTAGTGTAAATACACTGGACATTTGCTTTAAATTGTGAACAATTTTCTTAGTACACTAACGAACTCACATGAAGGATCGGATTTAGATTAAATGATAAAGAGTCATCGTGCACTATTGTCGGGAGACAATTCTTAGCGCGTTTTCAGTATTAAAGTGGACCTGGATATGGGATGTTGTCTCCATTTCCTTTCTTTTTCATATGAAAGTAATACTTTTTTACCCTTCATATAATTTTGATTTCTAAATTTGTTGATTATGCAAACGTAATTGATATTTTGTTTCAGGAGTCTGCGATGTCACAGAACAAGAATCCATCGCAATCTCTTCGTATCTATAATTGCTCAAACAATTATTCGCCTCATAATGTATGTGGACCAATATGTAGCTCGTTTGAAAGGCGGAGAAGTAGGTGGTGCAGCTGGCTCAAATAGTGGAACTATATTTGATACAGTAAGTTATAAAATATGCTACATTCTGCATATACCATGTATATTTAGCAGTTTGCCAGTTTAATATATGCTTGTTGACAATCCCGCATGCTTGGCTCATGGTGACTTCAAGACGGAGAGCAACAACAAAAGCGTTGTTCCTTTGTTTGTTTTTACCATGTATTGGTAGAGACTTCGTCTCGTGTGCATTTACTCCATATCGTTTCATTCACCAAAGGTTCTTTTTTTTAAATTCGGTAAATATTTGCAAATTTTTCGAGAAACATCGGTGGATTAATAGAGTGTACCAAGTTAAATGTACTTGGACATAATTTAATAAACAAATCACCCTGTGATATCAAAATTAGAATTTTATTCTCCTTGACCATACATAATTCACTTAGTACAGGATGATCAATCATCCCATGTTTCTTAGTCTCTTGAAATAAAGGTAAATTGAGCAGAGATATTTCAATAAAATGTATAAGATAGTGTTTATTGAATAAAAATACAGAGTAAATGATTATAAGAGCAAGACGCAGTTCCGTTAATTCCGCCCATTTTTATTAATGAACATGAAACACTTACAATTGCTGAAAATTATAATTACATGCCAAAATATGCTGATGAACTACACAGAAAAAACACAAATAAGACAAAAGACAAACATAAACGATAGGAACTCGGGACAGCCAGACTTGATACCGGCACTAGCAAAAGCCAGCGGTAGGGTTAAACCGGTTTATGGGTACCAAAACCTCCCCTTTATCTGTCCTGTTTCCCTATAGTTTAGTAAAAATACGAATAAAACCCATAAAGGTAGAGTACTAACTCCATGACCACGATCTTGAAAGGAGAGAATATGACGATACGCAATTTTGAAAGATGGGTCAAGTGGTGCTCGCCGCTAATCTGCCGGCTAGCAAAAGGAGCCTAGTCTGCTGGTAAAACACTGTCGCACTACGAAAGAAAAATCCAGCTCAAAACTTCCTTCAACACAAAACTGAAAACTCTAAAAATCAAACTCAGAACTCAAAATTTCCTAAAATGCTTCTGAAACAATGTTATTATGATATTAGGAATAAAAACATACAAAACTTGTTTTCCGATTATAATTATAAACTGCAAAAATACATTGTTGGCGACTTTGTTGTTCTTTCATTAATATTCTCAATGCATGTCTTTAATCCCACTGTTAAAATGGAGATAAGAAAATTCCGAAATAAACACCGTCAATTCTGCAAAAACAAATTACTGCGAGGAGGGATTGATTAGTTAATGCTTTCCTTTCAGTGATCAGCGTTTCAGCTATATTTAGAAGAGACCGAATTATAAACTAACCATAAAGGCTTATCCGGGTGATGGAAGTTAAAAAAACATCCAAAATGTGTGTTGATACATCGCATTTTTAGCCTTTGACTTATTTGGATGTTCTCTTTCTTTGCTCTTTTCCTCTGCAATCGTATGTTTACGTACCGCAATTTCGGCATTTTTTAATCAATGCTTTAATTACAACATATAAATAGATCTGATCTTATAAGAATACCTGCTGATCGAATATTTTTGAACACCCTCAAATCATCTAGTACTATCTAAGGACACACGGATGAAAATGTTCTGTTCCACATGTTGAATATTGATTTCCAAATTTAGAATACCATGGAAACATCCAAATTAAATGGAGCAAAGCTCAACTGTAAATGGTTATACGTTCTTTTTTTCAGCCAATCTTTTGTGAAGCGGTGTATGCTTTGTTGGAATACACAAAAACAGTACAGTTTATGTGGATGTTGATTGAAGGGTTATTCCTTCATAATATGATAGCTGTTTCTGTGTTCTCTTCAAAGCCTAATTATTTCATATTTTATCTCGTTGGTTGGGGTAAGTAGATGATACCAGCTGCATTTTAAAAATGTGTTGAAAAAACATAATAGGAATCGTGTTCTTAAAACATGACAATTGTACTTTTTAATTTCAACTGCAAGTCCTCATGTTTATAACCCAGTTTTTGATATACAGTCGAACATGTTGGTCGAACATTTTTTACTCGAATACAACGGATATGTCGAACTTCTATGCTTGTCCCGAAATTTTCATCAATTTGTCTTTATTATTTTAACACTTTTTAGCGATAATTATGCACATTGTCATAGACAGTATCCCAGCTTTTGTATCAGAATTTAGCAGACCACTTTTCAACACGTCACAGTATAAAAACGCACGTCATAAAGGCTTAAACGTCATGAAATCATTTTTTAAATATTTTATTGGTCGCATAGGGCAGACATGTTTGTGATGTAGGATTGACAACCATCTATTGTTGTGCATATATAAAATGGGGGTAAGTCTCAATACCAGAACTCAGAATTGTCTTTTGAAAGTTATCACGTTTATTTCATCAAAATGTCACAGCACTGTGCATTTTCTTATCCGTAAATGGGGGTCATAACAAAATTACTGAACAGATCTAGAGTGTTCAAGAGCTGAAGTCTACGAGACAAAAAAAACCAAATCAGGTGGAAACCACCGGCAAAATTGTCGACCGCAATGGTCCTGACTTGGTACAGGAGTAGTAATTCGGTCGATTCAGTATTCATTTTAGATTTAAAGGGACACTTTAAGAAAAATAAATCAATTAACTATATTTCAACTTCTTTATTGGCTCATACTTACTTGATGTTAGAAGTAAAGTGTAAAATCATATGAAGTCTGCAAAACAAAGGAAATGCCATTCCGCTTTTGATTGTGTTATCATGAGATTTTGAGCAAAACAATGCATTATGTACAGTTCTTTGTATCGAAAAAGTCAAGTATTGGTATCGTTCCCTAAACGCTAAAAGATATTTTTAGCTCTAGCGAATATAGCGTTTATAAAGAATCTTCACAAGACTGACTAAAACAGTCATTTTGTGTGTTGAATGTTATCTAAAACTCAATCAGCCGTCAATGAGACGATTTATGCTTTATAAACTGGAATATTCCCGTAAAAGTTCCTAGGAGAATTTAAGTTCACGTCTTGATAAAAACACTGAATTCCCTTATCATACCAAAAACAAGGAATAATCTAATACTAAGTAAACGATGGTGTCTGTTTATACCAATCCTCGAATGCAAGATGTAAATCTAATCAGCTGATCAATCTCGTCATCCAAAAACGTCATCCTTAGAGATTTTAAAACTATTCCTTCATTATTTAATTGAGATGCTAGTTTATTCAAAGGGGAATAACCAAACTGATAGCAGAAACTAAATATGCAAGTTGTTATTTAGATTAATAATATTGCCACATAGCAGCTGGCTGTTCTATAATCGTTTGTGTCAATACATTTTGGTAAGCCTAGAAACCATACTAAAATATTTATGAAGACTTAAAACTGTTCTTATCGGTAATTTGTATGAATTTCCTTTGATCCACAGAGACTGATATTCTCAATATTACCGAACTGCACACTATCACGAAATTATCGCGTCGATGTGAAGGGGTCACGTGCGGATTGCTACACTGACGGATCATGTTTTAGTACTACTTGTTGTGTTCATACATATTTCACGAAAGGATATGGAGTAAATGAATACTTTGTGGGTGCAACTCCTCGGAAACCACTGAATGGTTTATACTGATTTTTCGTCTGAACATTTGCCCAGCCCAGTAGTCAGTACTTCGGTGCTGACCTGAAAGCCGATTATTTTTGGAACCTTACAATATCTAGATTTTTGTAAATTTTGTTGAATACTAAGGAGTATCTCCCTCATGCATAGCTCTGTCCTTGGCTAATTTTGGCTTTACATTTAGATCATATTTGGTTATTCGTTCTCTATCAGTTTTTAAATATCTTTGAGTATATGGTCTTCCAAACATTTAGATTTTATCTGCACTGAAGAGACATAAGTTGTCGAAATGCGCATATGCAGAAAGTAAATTCACAGTAACCTCGTTATTTAGTCATTTGCCACCATATGTACTTTTTTGACCATATTATGCTGCCATTTTGATTGGACAAATTTAACGGGAGTTATGGTACTTTATTGACTTAATGCATACTACAACATAGGCAGACTTTGTGGACACATCTCCTCAAAATCCAATTAAGGAATTTTGCTGAAATTTTGCTTGGCTGTTTGACACCTAATGCAGTTGATCATAAACCTGCCGCCATTTTGATTCGCAAAATTTTACATTAGTTATGGGACTTTATTGACTTTACTGCATCGACGGGTGACATAGCTACGCGTAGCAATCTTGTTGTTTTTGATACGGACTTTATCATAGCGTAACGCATCAAGCTCGCCTTAACGGGCTCACGTGGTAGTGGCCGTGATAAATTTCGTATCACAAACAAAATGTTATTTATTCCAAATGTACTAATGTCAGATCCATATCTCTAATTTTGAGTCCTGATTTTGAGTTTTTTGTAAAGGCTTAAATTTCCGAAAGAAAATGAGGGAATCCAAAATAGTCGTTTTCTGAATTTTTGTGTTAAGTAAGTGCTGTGTTATTGACTCAATGATTTGCAAATTTATGCTTAAATTATGGTTTTGTTTTGGTTGATGATCAGTCGGTAAACATATTTTATAATTTAGTAATGTACATTTATTTTTCAATTTCATATAAAATCAGATGTAAAATTGATATCAAGAACAATTGTAATTTTGTTGTGCAATTAGTAATTTATTAATTAATTTTTGTTGTAGGTATACCTGTCCCTATAACAGTTACTTGGGCTATTACTATGGCTCATGTACAGCATACAAAGTAAGTCATTTATTTCGGAAACATTGTGCTCTTGTCTGATTGCAGCGTTAGATAATTACAAAACTGTAAGCAAGTTCAGAAACAGAACAAAATATTTCTTAAATCGAGGCTGCCACAACGATGGCGTCTCTTTTCGTATCAGTTTAACTTCAAGTTGGTGAATTATATTACTTTTGTTTGGTGCTTCAATATAGATGGACTATCATTATGTGTGCAACGATTACATCGGCAATCAAATACTAAGGCTAAAAGGGAAAAAATCAAAGTTCTAAAATTTAAAAAAAAAATGAAAAAAACAGCAATTCAAATGTTAACCAAATAAAAAATTAAGACAATCTCAAGGAATTATAACAAATAATCAAAAAGAATATCTATTTTTCAAAATTTTAAACAGATTTTTTCATGTTCATACACACTCTTTTTTTCCCAGCATCAGTATTATCAAAAAATTCAGATAAGTTTTCGGAACAGTAAAATAATACTATGCATGTCGTACTACCACTATGTTATTTCAGTATGTATGAAATGAATGTTTCAAAATTGCAGGTGTTGGTTTTCGTACACTTTTCAACCGTTTTATTGGATAATAGAAACTCCAAGAGCAGCGGTAATAGCAGTATGTACTTTTTTATTCGTAAATATTTCTACTTGCCCATTTTCAAAATATAAATGAACTGAAATATTTTATTATCATGGTGTCGGATAATAATTATAATCCTTCATGCACATATCTTTCTTTGTGTCAACTTTCATTAAAAAGTAGTGCAAGGAAGAGTTTTGAGTACGCCGTAATCTTTGTTGGAGGTATCAAAAAGATGCAAAAAACAATTGTAGTATTATATTAAGTCATGGAACATCGATTTGTTTACAAATTGGTTGCGCATAATTTTGAATAACAGTAAGTCATAACTATTCCTGCGAATAGTGACACTGCATCTAGTTATCAAACTGTTTCATGATGAAGTCAATTATTTCAGGTAAACACCGAGGCAAAAGTGTTCATATTAAACACAATTCCAAACTTAAATTGTGAAACGAAAGAGACTTGCGGTTAGAATATATCTGGTGAAAGCAAAACATTAATCATACATTTGAAAAGATGAATAATGAAATGAACAAATAAAGTGGCATGAATATATGTACATAAAACAAAATCCCTACAAATACATTGTAAGAATCAACAATTAGAAAACGCTTTATTTGTTGTTCTTCATCTTGAAAAGTTTCGAATACGACGAATGAAAACATATGAAAAACGACAGAAATCAAAAAATTTACATGGATAAATGGTATGCAAATTAAAGTCCAAACATATATCTGTTGGCAACAAAAAATATAAAAAAGAAAAGAAAGCATAAAATTTACCTAAAACTTACGGAAACAAAATCCATAGCGGTATAGTTGTAGACAAATATATAAAGTTAACGAGTACGATCATCTCTTTGATGATAGTTTTGTCTGATCGAAGTCAAGCAATGAAAATAAGCGAGGATGTGTTGTATCTAGGGTTCATGTTAGTGGTTAATGTAAAAAATGGCGATCTATGCTCTTTGACCGAATAAAAACTTGATATATCTTTCTATTTTAGATCAATTTATTATTTTTGCTTAATATCATACGAGTTTTAATAACCAAACTGCAAAAAAGCCAAACCAACGAACCACATGTGACCAAAGTAAGGTGAGTTGAAAAACGCTCTTTTGTATACAAATTAAGCTTCTTGGTAATCACAAAATGATATATTTGCAATATTTATATCAGTCCTAAGGTTATCACACAATGCAAGGGAAAAAGAGTAAGATAATCAATAATTAGCCTTGTTGAAGCATGTGAACAATTCAAAATATATTTTCATATTTTGACAGGACCCTACTTCACATTTTCTTTTTGTTTTTCGGAAATAAAATTTATATGTTTTATAACATTTTTTAATATTAAATTTAGATAATGAAGTCTAATTATTTCTCATATTGTACTATGGATAATTAGAATAAGTTGATATTTTCCAAATTTTGGCTCTCGTCTCTCTCCTATGAACTTTCTTTCAGGTTATGTATTAGAATAATTCCTAAAACAAATGTATTCTTAGAAGAATACAATAAATCTAACATACACCACACAAAATAGTCCGAATATAATCAAAATTATCTCATTTAAAGACAGACATTTGTTTTTATTGCAGGAAAGCAGTTAAGGCAGCAATAATTTTGTTGCCATTGCTAGGAATCACAAACTTCGTAATTATGACTGAACCTCCAACTCATGATGTTGTTGCATTTGGAGTTTGGTCTTATTCTACTTATTTCTTCGTTTCATTCCAAGGATTTTTCATTTCATTACTTTACTGTTTCTTAAACGGAGAGGTAAGTTTTCTTTACTAACAAATTTCAGAAAATCAAAACAACGACAATATAATACTATAGAAACAAACGAAACATAAATGGCAGTCGGGAATCACGCCTAAGAGACGACATTGGAAGATAAAATTCACAAAAAACATATGTGCAATATATTCAAATTAGATGTACATATATTTCAACCTCATAACGCAATTCACCAACACTTTATTTTATTTGAAAGCGTATATTGACAGCATTGTTAGTAACAGGTTAACTCATTGTTCCAAGGAAAGGAACAAAAAGGTCTTTACAATCAGTGTAAAAGAGGGAATAACAAGAAACATCTATAATGGCTGCAAATTACAATAACATGCCACAATCTACCAGGGAAACCACAATCTACCAGGGAACCTCACAGGAAAAACACATCCAAGACAAAAGACAAACGAAAACAACGATAGGAACACGGGACAGCTGGACTTGGTACTGGTACAAGTACAAGTAAGAGGTAGAGTTAAACTGGTTTATGGGTACCCAAACCTCCCCTTTATTTGTTCTGTTTCCCTCCAGTAAAATGAACATACGATTAAAACCCAATACAGATCGACTATTAGTTAAGACTTGTTTGAATCGAGTCAAAGATTATTTCAATAAAAGTCTATCCAAGTAACTGAAAGTTAACTCTCTGTTCATGGCAAT
This sequence comes from Modiolus philippinarum, assembly GCA_002080025.1. Lineage (NCBI taxonomy): Eukaryota > Metazoa > Mollusca > Bivalvia > Mytilida > Modiolidae > Modiolus > Modiolus philippinarum. The sequence continues at coordinate 106,546 of MJUU01002049.1, forward strand.
TTTGACAATTTTGACAATTTATATCCCTTTCTTTGCAGATAAAATCAAAACATTTGAAAATCAGGAATTAAAGGATGCATAAAAACAATAGAAAAGAAATACTAAAAGAATCTTAATTTGACGCCAAGTCATAATTATTGTAAAACTGTGTTTTGCCAAAACACAATGTCATATATTTCAATTCGTTGCAAGAAAATGATGGAAAAATCATTATATTATAATTCTTAAACATCATATAGCTCAGTATTACATTACATACATGTTATAGACTCACAAATATACCTGCTGTTGCATACTAAGCAGTATTGGTATACGGCATTGTTGAAATGTAAATAGAACATATATATCCTATACGTGCAGTAATTGAAGAAATAATGTCTGTCTTTTCAAACTGAGTTAGTTGAAAATAAGTCACATAAAAGGCATGCAAATGATTTCAATGCAATACTGTTACCTTTGAGACTTGTTATATCATGAATTACTATCTTAAACAGGTACAAGACACAATAAAGCGTTATTTATGCTTTAAGCACTCATCACGGTGGGATACATCGCATACATCTATTAGAATCTATATGTATCCACCTCCAAAGACACAATCACAGGTACTCAAAATCCAGAGGTCATAGCTGCTTTTTCCAAAAATTACCACTGATCGAATAGATATATTTATATATAAAAATATTGAAAGCAATTCGTTGCCACTACAAAGTGATAGATATGCTTTATCATGCAAATTAATTTTTATTGTCTTTTTAAATCTAAAATGGAGTAAACTTTACTATCTTTTTTGTTTTTTTTCCTCTTTGTTTTTAATAAAGCTTGGTTGAATTATCGCCCCTAATTTCTGGCATCCGATATTTAGAAAAATTTTAAATAGATGCATGTGCAACAGGGTGAACACTGCCATAATCTTGAAATTTACAAAAAAGTTTCCTATGTTTTACAAATTATTTTATGCTTAGAACATTCAGTCTCATATATAGTTGATTTATTTTGACACCATTTCCAAAAATAAACACTGAAAGATGAATTTATTTCGATGGGTTATCTAAAAAAATGCAAATGTCAAAGTTATAATAACATTGTTGTTGGACATGCATATCTTCAACAAATATATTAAAAGTGTTATGACTAGCAATAATCACGTCCATGCTTGAAATGGTGAAGAAAGTGTCTTTTTGGAAATAGAAAGAGGCAGATAAGAGAAAATAGAATTTGTAAATACTGTGATTTAAATCAATTAGAAGATTTCTTTTTAAATGTCCAAAATATAAACTTATTACACGATAATTTAAAATCAAAATTGTAAATACTTTTGAAAACAATAATATAACAACAATTAAATAACAAATATTGTTGAAAAATTATCTTTATCGGATCACTTGCAATATGTTGCTTCATTTATAAATAAACTCACTTACTGAGAAAAGTGGACAAATGATTGCATGGTTCACCATCAACAATATAAAAAATGTTAAATATTCGTATAGAGCCATTTAATTTTGTATCTTTTATTTCATATTGTATGTTTGTATAGATATGTTTTCAACCCTGAGGGGTATAATTATGCATTAATAAAGATTAAAGATTAATTAAAAGAATTAACAAAATTAATATTGAAAACGTCAATATTTCATGTGAAAACAAAAATAAGTTTGAAGAATCAATTGATTGTGTTTATTTAAAGACGCTTTAATACTACAAACCTTTTAAGCCCTTCAATTACAAAAAAAGATTGGACAAATGGTTTTTTCAATATATTTAATGCGCAATTAAAATATTTGTGCTAAGATGACACTCAAACCAGAGCAAGTCTTACAAGAGACCTTTTACTAACTCTAAAACTTTATGACATATACGATGTCACAATAAATTCACTTACTGCTGGAAACCATCAAATTTTATTTATTTACTGATTGATAAGAATTTGTTATATGTAAATAAATATTTATTCATAATTGGAAATTTTTGAAAAGGCGCTATGGCAATTATTTATTATTGAACCCGTACTACCAGATACCTACTATCTTTTGCTGTTTAGTGTGTAGATATTATATAGTTAACTTTTCAATTATTTGTTTGTATATTGGAAAGAACCTTACATTTTATTCCATTTTATATACATGGGAGTCAACCTTTAAATATAAATGTATGATTTGATTTTCAAGTTATATTTGATAAGTAGATAGTCAATTCATTGAATTAATTTAAATTTTTTTAAAGGGGGGCTTGCATAATTGCATTATCTTTATATACCACACCTTAATTGTTTTATAGGAAACAGAAGACGAACTAAATTTGCTTTTGTCACTCCAGCCTTTGATTAAACGTACTTTAATTTCCTTAACTGTTCTTTTGCTTCTAAATCAAAATGTCATTTAAATAACAATAATGATATACATGAAGCAAATTTTTGGTCAGAGTCAAACGGTTCAGGACAGTCATTTTCAATTTAGCAAAAAGGGTAATTGGGACCCTTATAAGTGAAGATGATGGAAAACATGATAGCAAATGGCCTTTTATGTTACAAACTTTTCGTCAAGACATTATTAGGTTTATTGTGACAGGAAAAAACCTCTATGAATCAGTTCAAAATATCTGACTTTGGATCTTTGACATTTGAAGGTTTTCTGAAATATTGTTATACAATCTATAGTACTGTGGTATTTCCTTCTTTGCATTTATGCTGGCATACAATTTCCCTTTGAGGATTTGAATCAAACTTGATAAAAATGACTTATTCTCATTAGAATATAATGGCGAGCATGTATAAAATGGAATAAATGAAAAGAACGGCATTTACATTCAAATTACAATTGAGTTTATTGTAACTCCAGGTGCAAATGACCCTTCGCAAACACTGGGAACATTTTCGGCAAATTCGAAGTGTCCACTCAGAAAGATTTAGGCGTGGTAGTCGATCACTTTCCATATTCACGTCTATTACAGAGGTTCCAATTGTTAATCAGGTACTCATAGTAAATGTTTAGAACTACATGTTAGAACAATTGTATACCAATCGTCTCTCTATGTCTAGTATTAATTGGCCAATATATCAACCATTACATTTATAACCAACATTTATTTTGTTCTTCTAGATGATCAAAAGCATTATGGAATTCTTGTTTGTGTTTTCCTGCTGCACGTAGATATTAATTCATAATATTATAAATTTTGATTTGATCTACTATTTTTTTTATCAAAAATCGCTGCTTCGAATTATTTTTAAAGGAATTTTAAAAAGAAACCTTTTCAAAATACTCATTAAACCAAAAAAAAAACAAATTGGTTATGCATTGACAGATTTGTTGCATGCTTTTAGAAAACATTCGAGAATTTGGTTTAAATACAAAAAATATTCGTATTTAGACTTTTGTTGAAACGCACCCCCAACCCCCAAAGAAAAAAAAAGGGGAAAAAAACTATACAAAACAAATTATGCTTTAAGGCTCTATTCCATATAATGCCATTAGAAAAGATTTAACATTTTGGTTGGTTGATTAGCTTCCGATTTATCTAAATACTGGTTTTAAAAGCGTACATTTTTTATCTGCTTTAGATGCAATGGTTGATCTGTTTCAATTTATAAAAAGCACCAATCTCTAAAACTGAAATCACGCACGAAAAATTGCACAAAATTTATCACATGTCCCCAGTGTTTGTGGTGTTTAGGTCATGTGTTGTGTGTCTGTTATATTGCATGATATTAAGTAATATTCTCTATATTCTAGTTTGTTAGCAACTGGTTCAGGTCATCCTAAATTAATTCAACGTTTGACGTCACCAGCGCGCGTAGGTTTCTGAAAACTCTTGAAAATAAAAAAAAACAAAGCAAAAATTTAATAATATCCACAAATTTTGGGGTTAATGTCGCAATCCGTTACTAACTGAGCTGCCGGGTATGGAACTAGTAAAATATTTTCAAGGGAAGTGAAATGAAAGGTTTTATGTCAGTCAAGAATTTAAAATAAAAGTGAAAAAATGTGTACTAAAGCATATTTTTGCATAAGAATTTGTAAAGATAATTGAAAATTTTTTGTTTGAAATTTTTGTTTGCTTTATTTCTCCCTTTCTCGCTTGTAGTTTTCGAGGTCTTACGTTGACGTTAAACATAGAATGAATTTAGGTGGTCTTATACAATTACCACCATAGAAAGTGTGTGACCCAGCGGTTTCTCTCCCCGAGATATTAAGGTCACCCGAGAGCTTGCTCGAGGATGACCTAAATTTCGAGGGAAGAGAAACCGCTGGTTCACACACTATCTAGGGTGGTAACTTGTTCACCGGCTGACCTTCCTATGCGATCCAACGCTAGCCGGTTGACCCAGCGAAATCTCAAATGTCATGTGACACGATTTTAACAAATCAGATTATAGATATTTAGTAGATATTTAAATGAGTATATAATATTATATTTTCTCAGGCAAGCTTTCTCTCTGGTAATGCACAGCATTTACTAATATACCCGTTCAATATTTCTGTGGGGTTTTTACTTTCTGGCTTGAAATTGAATGGGTAGACGTATTTTCTTACCGAAACATCGACATGGCAATCGTTTTGACTATTTAACATCATTGCACCTTCCAACTCAACTCTGTTAAAAAATCATGGCTTTGCAATTATTATCTCATATGACATTGCTTCATTGAGTAATAAATGTGTTTTTGTATCAATATGTCTTAAATAATGTACATTTTTGTAGTCTTTATTAAGTCATATTTTCCACCAAATTTCTTTCACTAAGTTAATTCATACAGTGGTTTCCAACTACTTAATAATATCAATTATAAATCAACTAAACTTTTTAGTTCCCTATTACTCTAAAGTCTGTTTACGAAATGAAACGGCATAGGAAAGCTAAAGCAAACAGGCAGTAATATTCAAGAATAAGAAATCAAAAACACTCTGATTAAGATTTATTGGCAATTTGTATGGATTTCCTTTGATCTTCAGACTGATATTCTCAGTATCACCGAACTGGACCCTATCACGAAAATATCGGGTCTCATGGCGTCACATGCGGGATGCTGACGTCATATTTTGGTACTATTCGTCGTGTCCATACGCATAATACGTTGAATGAAGAATGCATATAAATTATTACAATAAACAATAGATTCAATGTGCCAAATAGAAATTTCAGCTTCTTTCTATTTATTGTATAGTTCTACTTGTTATTTTGGGTATTACCAATAAAAGAAATATAGGACATTTTGTTTTGATACGGACTTTATCGAGGCGTAAAGCATCAAGCTCACCCTAACGGGCTCACTTGATACTGGCCGTTATAAAGTCCGTATCAAAAACAAAATGTCCTATATTCTATATGTTAAGTACTCCAACGAAAAAATTGAAAGTTCGAATTGAATGAATATAACGGGACAAAAAGAAAGCTATCTGCTTCAATAATTAGGCACGAAAGTTTTAATCTCCAAAAAATTAAGAATAAGGATAAATTAACATCATTAAAAAATTGCAATTAGTCCACTTCCGGTGTTTTATTTTCTTCGCATTTACCAGTTCTATAAGAGCTAAGGAGAAACTGGTTCAAAAATTATTTAGAGTTATGAAGCTATGACCACTATTTAGGATTAATTACGACCAAAATAAGAGAAAACTGCAAAAACACATAAAAGTTAAAATTGCCGTGGACCTACGTGCATTCATGAATCTATTTGAAACTTTGCAATTTAAAAGTATAGGTTGTAATTTAAATACAACACTTAACGTGTGTCTTCATGCACCATGTCATCTTTGTGTATTTGTGCATTGAAAATTGATAAATCATCAAAATGTGCTTAAAAAATTCTTCGTTGGAATACCTATATATGTAACACTTATGGAGACAACATTACAAAATTCCAAAACTATAGCACTAGCAGTCTGAGGTGCAACAAATGGTTGTATAAGCATTTCCTTCAGAAGGGAAGCCATGATCGGTCTCCCGTAAGGCAGCCGTCACACTGCCAATGAAAGATCTGGGGTTAAAGCATAATATGTGTTTGTCAGGTCTCTGGATAACCCAAAAATGTCTATTTTCAATTACGAAAAATCATTGTAACGATCTTTCGAATCATAGTTACGAACGTACAATTTTAGTAATTCCAAAGAATAATGAAAATATGACTGAACATAACCTTGGTAAATCTAAAAAGTTTAATAGTTCAATAATTGATAGGCAAAATACACAAGCTTGTTGTTGAATTCAATATAGAGGTGAACATTTAGGTTTGATGATAATGATTGTGTATTAGTGGTATATCTTATTTCGAGTTCACTTTGGGTTTATTGTATGTAGGTTTTCCTTCATAGGGGATAGCCTTATGATAATACATGATCTTTATAACGGAAACTAAAATGAAGGACTGCAAGTTTATTGTCCTTTTTACACTAGCCCTTGTATTAGACTGGTTTCATACAAATAAAAGAAATATATCGGCTAAAACTGCCGTATAATTAGTCTTAAATTTTAGTAAATTCAGTATTACTCAATATTGCTATATATTCATATACTCTTTTCAAAGAATGTTTTAGAGATAAATTAAGATTATTTTTATAGCATTGGGTTAATTCATACACAAAAGATAACAGAAAATACATACGATCATGGTCCAAAATCACAATCACATGCCACAATCCACCAGGGAACTGCACAAGAAAAACACCAGAAAAAGACACCGATAGGAACTCGGGATAACCGGATGACCCTTGCAGTCAACATTTGTTTCTCTATTACTTACTGATGTTACCCAACATAATTTAGTCGTGGTTTTATTTTAATATGACTTTATACAGTAGTAATTCCAATACTTATGTTAAAATACAAATATTGTAAGAGTTGAAGCATGTGCTTATTAAATTTTAATTGAAAAATTTACATCCTATCTGTTTTTAGGACTTAAAATTTGCATGCACTCTATATATGCTCTTCTTATATTTCAGCCATAGTGTTCTTGTTCGTGAGTGAATTTTTATATTAATAAAGTATCATTCTTAAATTTGTAGCATTTTTTTGTTGTTTCAAAATATTATTATGACATTTTGGTAATGATGCCTACATCGCACTACTTAATAATTCAAAGTTTCCTAGAATATATTTGATTAGTGGCCTGTCTATATATTTTGATGGTACTTTATCTTAAAACACTAGTGGATAACGTTGATTATATGAACACTTTGTTAGCTTAATTTATGTGTTACACCATTACTGAAATGTATATAGAACATACATCTCTCTCAGGGGGAATATTTAAACGGACTTTACTCTACAAAGGAGACAACCTCCAGTCTTATGTAAACAATGAAAAGAAAAGGTGTACATGCACATTAGATATAATCTCTGAAAATACATTGTTAACCAAGCAAAAGTCATCATGAGGCTTTCAACAATGAGCAAAGTGAGTAAAAGATTGTCACTAGCATCGGTTTGAGCGGAATTCATTGCATTAGGCTTTGATAATTAAGAAAAAGCACAGATGAATTACAAATAAGTGCAAAGGAACCGACGATTGAACGTTTGAGATTTTGTATAATTTACCGGCGGAACAGCCTCCGAAAAAAGATTGACCAATGAGATACGAGTAAACGGGTCCCTTGTCTTTTTTATTTTGTAAATTTGCCTCTGTTTTGCATGGCAAACCTCCAGAACTCCATATTGATTTGTCATTGCTTTTAAACTAGGTACTTTGTATTGGGTCGTTTTAACCTGGAGATGGGATGTTGTCTAGTTCACATTTACCCTATTTTCTTTCTTTTTCAGAGTTACATATCATTACAGTATTTAATTTATTTTTTTTTCTCTTTTTAAGCGTCGACATTCGTCAATTCCACCACCAGCGGGCAATGCTGTACCGTTATTGAGAGAGATGGTAGCACGACAAGACACTCGTCTGTGTTAAATACTGACATTTACTGTTTGTTAACTTGTGTATATATGTACATATGTTTATTGATATTGTTTTTATTGATTCATTATTTATATTGTTAATAATGTATATACAAAATAAAAAAAAACTGGAAACAGAAGATTCAGCGATATGACAACGCCATTGTGCAATTCTAGACGGAACTGTTTATAAGGCTCCTAACAAAGGCACACCAATCTTGCAATGAACTAATGCTGTAAGGTATTTTGAATTGTAACTTGGAGAGCGTCTCATTTGTACCTATTTTATTTTCGACTTCTAATCATGACTTAAAGTAAGGCACTAATTTTGATAAAAAATAATGCTGTAAATAATTTTTTAATGATTATCTCAAAACAAATTTAAGCGCTTGTATATAATCCTTTTTTCATCAAATTTGGTATAGATTTTATTTTATTTGAATGCATCAATTCTTCATTAAATTTCCCCATGGGTAACTCGGTGTATAGAAATAGAACCACTAATTAAGGGTGTTACAAATAACCTGAAGTAATGACTGCAGTAGTTTTACGGTCGACATCAGATTTTGTGGACCGCTATTGGATATCTATTTCCAAGCTGACAACAGATCTCTCCCTATAAAAGCATAAAGATTGTTCCTTCCTTTGCCGGATTTCACTTTACTACCAGAATTGACATTTCAACACGATGGGTGTCTTATAAAAAACAGGGGATGCTTAGTCTAAGATAACACCCATGGTTTTAATTTGGTCCGTATTGATCTGAGTACATGTACTAGTATGTGTTTCCTGTTTATTCTTTTCTTTGCCGAGGTTGTGTGATGTCTATGTGTCTTCTTGTTTCTGATGTTTCCGGAATATTCTCCGGAATATTCTTTTTTGACTAATGTTCTGGCTTTTACTTACTTTAAAATTTTCCCTTAACTGAAATTATATCAAGACAAATTTAGTAAAAATCGACAGGTTACGAACTAATTTCAGAAAAAGCTTCCAAAAATACCACAGTTTTGACTTTTTTAATATGGTTTATATAGGGCATTTTTATCTCCGCACTTTCGAATGAAAGTTCGGGGATATTGTCGTTGGCCTCATCCGTCCGTCCGTCCGTCCGTCCGTCACAAATCCTTGCGACTCGAACTCCTCCTACATTTTTGGATTTAGGGTAAATTTTGTTATAGAACTGTTGCATATATGCTGCAGATGCGCAATACGCTTTCAGATTTCTTTATATTGGTCTTGGTGCAAACAAGAGGCCCTAAGATGTCCATTTTGACAAATTTGGCATGCGACGCGAACTCCTACATTTTTGGATTTAGGGGTTTAATTTTGTTGTAGAATTGTTGCATATGGTCTGTAGATGCGCATTAAGCTTTCGGATTTTTTATATTTATCTTGATGCAAACAAGAGGCCCCAAGATGCCGATTTGACAAAGACCACAAAATGTGGATTGTGACACATATGGCATGCGACGCAAACTCATCCTACATTTTTGGATTTATGGATTTAATTTTGTTGCAGAATTGTTGCATATAGTCTGTAGATGCGCAATAAGCTTTGAGAATTTTGATTCCAGTTCCAACTTTGGTTAATTTCCTGAAAATGTCAGACTGATATTTTTGGACATTTTGGTATATAATCTTATATTTTGGCAAGTATTTGGAAAAATTAAAAATTCTGAAATCTTAGAATTCGAAAATGTGATTCCAATTTTGGTAAATATACTGAAAGTCTCAAAGACCACTTACTTTTTGATATTCTACCTAGCAACCATACTTTTACGTGTGTTACGATAAGGTTGATCATTTTCACCAATTGGATTCCAAAAATATTAGATTCCAATTATGGTAAATCTCATGAAAGTGTCAAAAACCACGTATTTTTTGGAATTCTATCTAGCAACCAAACTGTTAGGATTTGTTTCCATTAGGGCAATCATTTTCAACACTTGAATTTCAAAAGTATTTGATTCTAATTTTGGTAAATTTTCTGAAAGTGTCAAAGACCTCGTATTTTTTTGGAATTCTACCTAGCAACCATGCTGTTAGGGTTTGTTTCCATTAGGGCAATCATTTTCACCAATTGAATTTCAAAAAAAAAATTGATTCCAATTTTGGTAAATGTCATGAAAGTGTCAAAGACCACATATTTTTTGTAATTCTACCTAGCAACCAAACTGTAAGCATTTGTTTTAATAAGGTCAATCAGTTTCACCAATTTGATTTCCAAAATAATTGATTAAAATTTGGTAAATTTCCTGAAAGTGTCAAAGACCACTAATTTTTGGAATTCTTCTTGAAACCATAGTTAAAAAATTTGTTAGAATTAGAAAAGACATTTCATCAATTTGATTTCCAACATATATGATTCCAAGTTTAGTAAAATTCCTGAAAGTCTCAAAGACTACTTATTTTTGGAATTCTGCCTAACAACCATATATCCTTTAATTCCTTATGGTAAAAATAGTGACTGTCAATAGTTTAATTTCAAAAATGTTAAGAAAAATTATACCCAGGGTCTATAGCTATTTTCTGTGCCAAACAGGGGGTATGGGGATCACTGTCGTTTCCGACAGTCATTACTCTAGTTTTAATCTGTTTTTAATATGAACGAAATGATAGATTTTTTTAAATGTAGGACAAAGTGTGTAAAAGAATATCAGTGGAAAATAAAATGACAAACAGATTTAACCAATCATATTTTGCGAAAAAAATCGTGAGTATGAGATTTCCGTACACAAGTATTGCCCCATTATAATTTAAAAGTTTTTGATTAAGGGCTATATGCTGTACTTCTAAGGATCAAATTTTGCTATATTCATTTTTATTATTATTCATAAACTATATAAAATCGTTCTACATTCCAATGGGAGTTTCAATTTATATCAGATGCATCAGGTGAATGAGCAGTTTAATACACCTGAACTACCTCAAAACGGATGTGAATGTGCTTGAATCCATTTTATGGAGAAAACATTGAGTTTAAGGTAGTTTTGGGGACTAAAAACAAAAAAAAAACGATAGATTTTCTTATTTTTCAGTGTTTGAAAGTTTGTTTCATTCAATTCCAAATTTTTGTAAAAAAAAACTTAAAGGGTCACCGAACTCGTTTTTATATGAGAGGCTTCTGAAAATAGCAAGATTTTGACCTTTTTAACATGGTCTATATAGGGAGAATATTAGAATTTTTGAACGAATAGAACGATATCGATAAATTTGGATGAAAATATAGAATAACGAAATCTATTTGCAGAAATTAAACAACAAACAGTGGTCACCGCTAATATTTTTGATAAAATCATGAAAATGTGTTTTTCCATAGAATTTCTTTAGAATTATTTCCCCTTAAATTTTCAAAAAGTGACATATTTTGCAAGCTGGTAGCTTATCTCATGCTTTCTACTATCAATAAACTATTCAGAATCATTTACCAACATTTTAATGGTAAATTCAAGTTTTCTATACATGCACGAGATGTGTGCGCAGTTTTAGATCACCTAATAATACATGTATAATGTTTATTTTATAGGTATTCCAATTCCCATTCCTAATCAATCATCAACAGTTGGCCCTGGAGCATAAAATACAGACTTAGTATAATCACAAACACAGCCTTACTTATTTATAAGATTTTTAAGAGCTTTGTTTTATCCTACTAGTTCAAATCGATCAATGACATTACTGCTAATCCCTTTGATAAATCTTTGACAGTTCCACTGTCGGCATTTTTCCTGCTACAAATAATCTTGTAAATCATTCTGTAGTACTTCATCACCTCCTGGTTTTCTTGCTGTCACTTCTTCCTGAATAGGGACAATGTTTTATTTCCCAGGAATTATTTTCGTTTAAAAGTGTCACATTAAACTTTAAGCTCACCTGGATATGCTGAGTTGAGCTTTTGAATTACTTTGCGACTGTCGACTGTCTGTATTATACTTTTCTTTTTAAGAAGGTCTTCGTAAACACTTGACGGATTTTGCGCCGTTTTGGCATCAATGATATTCATCATATGCTGACTAAGTGTTGTTACAAAGGCGTCGATCTGTCATCCAACTTATCCAAAATTTAGTTTAAGTTTGTACCCTAAGTAAATATGCGTACAATGATTCTAATGAACTGCTGAATTAATTTAAACAAACATAACACGAGTGTTGCTTATTAGGTGCCGATCAAGTGTTGTTATTTTGGTACTGTTCTGTCATCCAACATGGCTGTCCGCCGGAAACTTACATTTGTAGTTTAATTTAAAATGAATACACAGATCTTTCTCTCATGAACCGCTGCAATAGTTTTGACCGAAGGTTGCTTAAATTTTACATATGAGTTTGTGATTAAGTGTTAATGCTTTGCTGTAGATCCATCCTACGCATTGCTACGAGCCGGGAACTTAGTTTATCATAATGCATACAAAGATTTTTTTTACATAATCGCTGGATGAATTTAACTCAAACATGTCAAAATTATTCCTTATGATTTGCTGACAAAGTGTACAAAATGTAGTTACCTTTGTGTTGATTCGTTATCAAACATAGCCTCCAGTTGTGGACAAATGTTTAACATTGAACCCTATGTAAAATACATACAAAGCTCTTATTAAAGATGAGGTGCTGACAAAGAAAGTGTGGTTACTTTGGTGCCAATCCATTACCAAGTAAGGCCACCAATGGTGAACTTAGTAACAAAAAATGTATGCAAGGATCTTCTAGTCAATCATTAAATGGACTTCAGCCAAACATGGCCGTCTTCGGGGATTATTTTTAATTAACAATGAAGGTATATGAAGTAAATGCAAATGCGACAAAGTCTTTACAAATACATGGTAATAATAAGCAATGGAACAACGCTTTTATTGTTGTTCTTCATCTTGAAGTCACCATGAGACCTTCAGCAATGAGCTTAACTCATACCTCATAGCAAAGTCAAGACGGCCCCTAGCACCGGTGTGAGCGGAATTCATTGCTAATGATTCATGGATGCGGGATCAATAAACATAAACTTATCTGGCAAAGTGTTCTTACAATCGCTTCATCCATTGCCCGACAAAAAGACGATAGAAGACGATCACAACATTTAAACAACCACAGGGCACTCATCGAGCAAATTGTAAGAAACCTTGGCAAAACAAAATCATGAAACGTGGGCACAACAAACAGGCGGTCAGAATAATAATTTTAGATTACAAAAAAAAATTTAATAAAAAAAGCTAGAATGTGAATGTGTGGTAGCGTATCCATATGAGAGACTCTCTCAAGAACAAGTACACTATAACTGAAATGTATATAACACTGGATCCTATGTGTAAATCCAAACAAAAATCTACAGAACTGCTGAATGAATTTAAATCTCATAAATTAATCATGCAATTAATTTTACTTGTGATTTATTGACCAAGTATTGCTTCTTGGTGCCTATCTGTCATCAAAGATAGCCGCCAGTAGGACTTATTTTAAACATTAGGTCCTATGGAAAAATGCATACAAATATCTCTTACAGAACCATTGAATTGATATTGAACAAATATGCAATTAATGTTTCTTATGAGTTCCTGACCAAGAGCTTTCATAGCTCTGTCCTTAACTGATTTTGACATATTTTTTAAGTTTTAAATTCTATGGTTATTTGTTCACTATAAGCTTTTACAACTGGGATATGGATTTCCAAATGTTTAGAATTGATCTGCACTGAAGAGAAATAACTTGTCAAAGTATATGCAGAAACTAAATTAATAGTAACTTAGTTATTTTGTAATTTATTACCACTGGGTCGATGCCTCTGCTGTTGGACTGTTAGTCCAAAGGCTTATCAGAAAATTACAAACAACATTAAATTCAACTCTTCATTGAGCTTCGAATTCGGATTGGCAATACATTTTTTTTTTACAAATAAAACAAATGAAGTAAGACTTACATATAATGAATATATTTGATTTATACTAGCATTTATACCTCAAGCATCAACTTTATGTCCCAGTTTCTAAATCAAATGTAATTTTAGACACATTCAGTAGCTCAAGGTGTCATGGTTGGCCTTAACTGTTCCTTCTATATAGAGCTTGGTTTGTGGCTATACATAGTATCATGGGTACATTTTTAAATAATCAATTAATTTTGCTGAGCAAGATTTTTTCGGTGTTTTTCTAGCTACACGAAAATTTTAAGTAGCTGTCATAATTCTGGGTTAGAACACTTGTATGTTTTTTCTGCTTTTTTCGTGTTTAATTGACGTAACAACTGTACATAGTTATCTCTTTAAATAAGTTTTCAAAAATTTGTCCCGGCAGTGTGATTGATTAAAGGGGCTCCATCTATAAAGCTGATTGGGCGAGTCCCCAGGTGATGGATATTGGATAATATTTGAGCTCATATTGCGGAAAGACTGACCGCATGCCGTTGTAAGTTAACTGTGAAAAATAGCCAAACTTCATGCAGAATAGACTATTTCTCTGTTTCCCGTAATGAAAAGGCAACATATCATACCCGTTAACATTCTGTCACCTTTGAAATAACAATCAAACATTACTGACCAAATTGTCCCACCCAGCCCCTTTTGCAGAAGTCAAAACAGTTGTAGTAGTAGGGTGCCCAAGCGACGATTTTTTCGAATTTGGGTTAACGGAATCACACACACACCTGCATTTTACATTTTTGGAAAGAAGATACCATGGCGCATCGAAATAACAATGTCGTAGAGATCAAATTTTGTCACATTTTATTTGAAATGGGGTTAAAGGTCATTTCCTAAAATCAAGAAAAATCTCACTGAACTAAAAGTTGGCTTCATTTTAACAACAAACCCATCACGAAATTTTCAAAAAAATGATATTAAATTTATCCAGAAAGTTCATTGTTTAATTTTTTATAATAATTTATCTTCATTAAACAAGTTTCACGGTTACCATTTGTTTTTGAGATTTGCAATTTTAAATATTTTCACCTGAAATATATAAAGGACGCTTTCAATTATTATGAATAGTATTTTCTAAGTTTTTGTTGAACCATTGTTTAAAGGAAACCTTGAATTAAAGTTTTAAGCCTTATGTCTTCAAAATTAAAAAAAAACTGGACAAAATAAATCACTTTTTTTGTTTTTGGTGTTACTTTAGTAAATTTCCATGAAAAACATGCACTACCATAAAACCTAATAAAACCAATAAAACTCGACCAAAACCCTGTTGAATCATTTACATGGATATCGAAATCTCAATTTAAATGTAAAAACATTATTATGTACATGAAAATTCGAAATTCAACAAATTTAAAAATCTCCAACAGATCTAAATAATTTGACAAGACTTGGTCTACCATGTTATTCTACCTTCATATAGATTGGAGTTATCGCTCTTCGTACGTTACCAGATTTATAAAGCGATAAAAATTCCAGATTCACATAAAATTTTGAGATTTTTATGCAAATTTAATGCTTTTATATGTTGGTTTCTCTGTAATGGCAGACATGACACCCATGATTTTTTTTGGCATATATATATACAGATGATAGTCGTGTTTCCGTTTAAATTAAAATATTCCCATTCTTCAGGTAAATAATTTCGTATTCAACAAAAATGTCTTAAATTCATGACCCTTTTTATTCCAATTTTAACACCGACAAATTATAAAAATCAATGAATATTAAGTTACATTCTAGCTAGTAAAACAAAATTTTGGGTCCGGACTTTCACAAAAATAGCTTCTTATCAGGATATCAGAGACTCTTACTCATTTCTGTAAATTTAAAGATACCATATGTAAGAATCTGCTATATGGTACCCCTTAAAAATGAGAAATTACAGAAATCGTGACCACGGAAACTTTCTACGACAATGAAAAATATAAAATTTAATAAATATTCCAGCCTATAAAACAAAAATTAGTCGTGTGTTATTCCGTTAACCCAAACTCGTAAACTAAGCATCTGTTTGGACATTGGTCACTCTACTATAGCGCAGTCTATTGGCATATTACAAACAATAGAAATTACTTGTCACGTGAACAGCAGAAATGAAAACCTTTCCACATGAGCATCTGCTTCTCCACTCGCCACAATGTATGTATTACTTATTCTACACTTCGTGGTAGGAGAACTTTTCAATCATTTTCGCATAAGCTAGTTCTCTTATATAACAGCGAAATACGCTTGCATTATTCAAGCATGTAGAAGGAATAATTCAACAATGTTTGGAGCTAAAGATCAAATTAGTGACAAAAAATCTCTAAGCTTAGTAATGAATAAATGTAAATCCGTTTTGCTCTATTATTTTGGCATAGATTTTAAAGTTATATTACCACTCTTGCCTCCCCTGTGGAAATGTGTGTTTTTGATTTGATTTTCAAGTTATTGCTAAATAAGGAGTGTGAATTAGAATTAACTGATCCTAAAATACTTTGTACTAGATGCGTTTCTTTTAGTTCAGACAAATTATTTGCATTGTGTAATAGTGCAGATTTTGAGATCGCCAATTATAAAAAGTGCCAACCTTATGTACATTTAATTGTATGAAAATGTAATCCATCCCTATTATTTAAATCCAAAAGTTGAATATTGCAGACAACCTAAATGGAGACCAAAATAATGCCTCGATAATATCTGTTTAAAAATAAAATAGAACTGAAATTACATTGCAGACTCTGTAATCAATATTGCTGTGGTGTTAAGCTTAAATTATGTAACATTCTGAAGACTGATGACATTAATAACATATAGTGGCAGCTGCTTCCGACATGTTATTTGTATTACAATGCTTCATTATATCCATATCGTATGAACGACTCCATGTTGTCTTGAGTGGGTCTTGTCATTTATCTTTATTAAAACACTACAATCCCATGTCTAGATTGTCGGCAAGAGTTTCTGTAATGTACTTTGAAAAGTCACCTTATTCGACCCGACGACCAAAAATGGCAGATACTGTAAATAACAAACAAAAACAAAAACTACAAAATAAACAAGATTTCTTGCTGTTCAATGATGACGAGTTCTTGGTTGCTCATGTAATTAAAGATGTACATTATCAGATAGATTTTTAATTTTTTTTTTATATTTAAGAGGTACAACTTGGTTATCTGTTTAGCTGAAAAAATCTATATGTCACCGTTTGATTAAGAGAGGTATTTAATGCAGTTTAATAAATAGACAAAATTTACGAGAAAAGGGAGATAATTCGTGGGAAAGTGAATGATGAAAAGGCTGGGAAAAGAACATTTCGGCTTAAAAATCAAGTCCATTCCGCATTCGACTCGATGTCCGATATTCGCCAATCAAATGTGCCGTGTATGAGTGTCGATCTACCTTAATTGTAATGGTCGTGACTTTTTATACAGTCATTTCGAAAAGTAGATTTGTAAAAACAATACCAAAGGAACAAAAGAAATGATGCTTACAAAAATCAAAGTTCATAGACATTGAAAAAACCCTGAACATGGAAAAACAAAGACAAAACAAGGAGGGGACATTTGCTATTTTTTCGAAAACATATGTTGGAAGTTTCAGTGGTTTGAATTTGAACATTTCTCCAGAATTGAAGTGATTTTTTTAGTTCTTGACTTATACACGGGAGATCAATACATATTTTCAAAGATATAACAAAACATTCATTCTCATAGAAATCCTATTTTTATTAATTTTTTTTTATACCATAAGAGGCATTGCACAAAAAAGCCTTAATCTGCATTAATTACATGTGAACCAATATGCTAATTATTTAGAATGACTTACAAAATGTATATACGGAAGTTCTATACACATTTTCAAAGATATAACAAAACATTCATTTTCATAGAAATCCTCTTTATATTAATTTGTTTTATACCATAAGAGACATTGCAAAAAAAGCCTTAATCTGCATTAATTACATGATTGTTGATTATTTAGAATTTGCAAATACTGTTTGAAAAATAACTATATCCAAGAGAAAAAAAAATAGTATGTACAATATATTGTATAAAATGTTAAGCAATGGTAGAATATGAAAAAGAAAGGAAATGGGGTAAATGTCAAGGAGACAACATCCCATATCCAGGTTAAAACGACAAAAAACAAAACATCTTTTATTTTAACAAAACAACCTAAAAGTTAAAACAGGAAACTTTCATGTGAAATTCATTTTTGGAACACAACTTCTGCCGAAATGTTGATAAATCAGTTCACATTCCTGATCAGAGGACGCATTGTTAATTCATTGTGCAAGGCTTAGTTAAAAATATGTAATGAAACTATAACTTAATTACAACGACTTTCATCCTCATATATACCCAGGTTGATCCCAAGACAATAAGACAAACTTTAACCGCAGTGGTGCTAGTATAATAACAAAGTACAGATGTTACTTTTGATTTAGTTTCTGTATATGCGCATTTCGACAACTTAAATCTCTTCAGTGCAGATCAAATCAAAACATTTGGAAAACATGTTAATGCTGATAGAGAACAAATAACCAATATGATCTAAATAGTAAAGCCAATAACCAGCTAAGGACAGCGCTATGCAAAGGGGGAGGGAGGGGTACTCCGTAGTTTTGAACAAATGACTAAATACCGAAGTTACAGTAAATTTAAATTCTGCATATGCGCATTTCGACATCTTAGGTCTCTTCAGTGCAGATAAAATCCAAACGTTTGAAAGACCAAAAACTCAAAGATGTTTAAAAACTGATAGAGAACAAATAACCAATGTGATTTAAGTATAAAGCCAAAATCAGCTAAGTACAGAGCTTTGCAAAATTTGCCCAACTTTTATCGAAACAAGTTCCGGCATATACATAGACTTGCATCATTATATCGTTATTAAAATACTAAAACGTTGAAAAGTCAAATATCAGTCAGTCTGGACTGTTTGATTTCAAACTAAAAAACTATAAACCGAGATAGAAACTTTTTTTCCCTTCTGATATTTGTAGGTGACTGAAACTACTAAACAAAGAACTCCAATGAATTTTAGCAGGAAATTTTGAGACTGATGCCAATACAGCTCAGGTATCTGCTCGAAGCAGGAATCACCTCAGGAAATCATTAAATAATGAGCTTTATATACTGATACATGTATGAACATGATGACGAACTACCATTTCGTGCAAAATCGCTTATATCTTTTGTAAAGTTTGAGACAAGCTGGCCGATTCTCTGTGATTTTTTGCGATTAGACCTTTCTTACTTAACTATATTTGTCGACATAATTTCACAAAATCGACATACATCCGATAAAAACGGCTTTCAAAACTGCATTTTATCTCTCTATATTCCTATTTCATTTAGGGTAAATAAGCAATATTATGTAAATATAAATTATTATGTTGATTAAGATAGTAGACAAGATTAGACTTAGGGGCCACCTTCTGTCAAAATGTCTAGTTAAGAAATTGATTTATCCTTGTCGTCTGTGCCTACACATTACGATTTAACACCAAGACAGAAATGAGAGATGTTTTTTTTTCTTAGAACAAGGCAATTCCTCAAATTGGTTTAACTTGTATGTATTGATAATGATTACCAGTTACACTTTGTAATAGATGTGAACACTGCTAAACGAAACGAAAACAATGTCCGTTAAAAAGGTCATACTAAATACTATTAATAGAAATATATGGATGACAAGTCCGGATGAAATTCTTAATTTAATTGGATTCACTGTTCAAAATTAACTTGTAAGAAAATATCTACGATTCTTTAAATGTAAGAGGCAAAAGAGTATATGTATTAAAAAGTAATGGAGACCCTGGACCTGTATAACTTTATCGTCTTCCAAAACTGTCCAATATACAAAGTGTTGTCCAAGACTAGTAACGCTCTGTGAACTTTAACCTTGTGAAACTATCAAAGTACTTACATGACAAATATGTTCAGGTTATTTCCAAATTAAAAAAAATGTCTCTTTTTATTACATTGTATACACATATTGTGCGCACTTCAACTGGGAGTGTTATACCAGATTACCACACTAAGGAAGTATATCACCCGAGACGGTAGTCGAGGGTGATATTTTGTTCTGAGTGTGGTAATCTCATTTATTATACTTCAGGCAAATTTCTGATAAAATCCAGTCATTTCATTGGTTCTCCTCGATGTGGTATTTTGCAGTATTTTTTGTTTGCTCCGCCTCCCCCTAGCAACATGTGATATTTTTGCGTAGTAACAAAAATACCACAGGCTTCCCCTAGCAACATGTACTATTTTTGCGTAGTAACAAAAATATCACAGGTTTCCCCTAGCAACATGTGATATTTTTGCAAAGCAACGAAAATATCACATGCTGAGAACGAAGTTTGCCGAGCTCGGAAAATATCACCATCTCCGATCGAGATTTTCCGATTAGTATTTAGTCCTATTTATTGACTTTAGCCGAAGCAGACATTTCTTCGTTTTCATAATTTATATAAAGGAAGCACTCCACTTGAAAATTTCATGTGCATTTCAACCAAATTAAAAAAATCATAAAAAAATCAAAATGAATTTTCCTACAAGGATGACCAGCAATTTCAAGATATTTAGGGCCTTGCCCAAATTTACAACCCAAAAAACCACCAACTAATTACCAAATAAGAAAAATTTCAGCTGTTGAACAATTCCGGTGTAAACATGCCTTATTACAAGTACTGAGAAAATGCTCCACTAGGTGCGCAAGAATTTGTCTTGTAATTTTCCTGTATGTAGTTGTCACTAAACAAAACCTATGAAAAAATGCTCTGGCTAGACCATACAAACAAACTATATACAGGTTAACTGCAAAATGTATCCATTCAACACCATAAAATTTTTTTAAAACCTTACTACTTTGTTAAAGTACTACTTTCGAGGGCTGTCTGTATCCGGTTTGGCTAAATAAGTGAAGTGCCCCCTAAAGGACATGGTAAGATAAGGTCCGTTTTTGGCCACCTCTCCAATTAAGTTCTTTTTTCATAATATCATTAGCCATAGTGACGTTACTTGTTGACATTAACGTTTGGTTGACTAGCAACCGTTTTTAAAATAATATGAAATATCACGAAATGTGCTGTATTTGAATTCTCCTATCTAACAAAATTTTCTTTATACTGTTTGAAATAACTTGCATAGGAGAATGAAATTGCTTATTTTATTCAGTGAATATTTCAGTCAGTAATAGAGACCTAGAAACGAAAAAAATTGCCTAGCAACCACGGGACATGTCGATTTTCGAAATATTTTTTCATGAAACAGATATACAAGTAGCAGTAGTTGTAACTTTGGTGTCAATATACTGGTATACACGTTTTTCGACATTGATTCATATTTTTTCTTCAATACAACCATAAATGCTGTCTCTTAGCAACCATCATATCCCCTAATGTGCAGTTAATAGGAAATTCCGACGTCACTGTGAAATGTATTAGATAGTGATTTTGGCTCCTTTTCAAATGCGTGAAACTTTATATCACCAAAAATGTTTTATTTAGTCATATATATAATTCTTTTTTCTGTAATAAATCATAGCTGTTGGTCATTGCTTTGAACTTATGTTTCCTAGCAACAGTTTAATGAAATGATTTGAAATATCACTGAACTGTGATGTGTTATTTAATTCTTTTTTTTGCGATTTTATGTTTTAATCAAGCTTTATGACAGAAATCTAATGTAGTGATTAATTCAGGAACACAAAATTACCTAACAACGAACATTACTGTTTAGCAACCATAGAAAATGTGTCCAATCTGAACAATTTGTTGCTGCAATTTTAGACTAAAAGTCTCAAACACCATGACTACTAATTGGATAACTAACGGATGACTGTATGATCCACTTTCTGCAAAGTTTAGATAAACATATTCTGAAACCGAAATGAAAATACGGGTCATGTTGTATTGTCCATGACCGCATGTCTGTTTTTTTATCAGTGTAACTTTCGACTCAATGGTGATTAAAACTGATTCAGAATTAATGTTTATCTCACAACAGTCTGAACATTATGGGTATCATACTCGATCATGCTGAAAAAATAGGTCAAAAGTAACAAAATACCGAAGTTACTGTTAATTTATTTTTCTGCATATATGTATTTCGACAACTTATGTCTCATCAGTGCAGATAAAACCAAACACCGAAGTACTGACTACTGGGTTGGTGAATACCCTCGGGGACTAACAGTCCACCAGCAGAGGCATCGGCCCAGTGGTAAAAAATAACAAAATACCGAAGTTAATGTTAATTTATTTTTATGCATGTGCGCATTTCGACAACTTATGTCTCATCAGTGCAGATAACACCAAACATTTGGAAGTCCATTAACCGAAAACGTGTAAAAAGCTGATAGAGAACTAATAACCAAAAGGATCTAAATAGAAAAGCTAAAATTCAGCTAAGGACAGAGCTATGCATGAGGGAGATACTCCTTAGTTTTAAACAAAATTTTGTAAAATTTAGATATTGCAAGTTTAAATAAAATCGGTTTTTGGGTCAGCACCAAAGTACTGACTACTTGGTTGGTGAATACCCTCGGGGACTAACAGTCCACCAGCAGAGGCATCGGCCCAGTGGTAATAAATAACAAAATACCGAAGTTACTGTTAATTTATTTTTCTGCATATGCGCATTTCGACAACTTATGTCTCATCAGTGCAGATAAAACCAAACATTTGGAAATCCATTAACCGAAAACGTGTAAAAAGCTGACAGAGAACTAATAACAAAAAGGATCTAAATAGAAAAGCCAAAATTAAGGTAAGGACAGAGCTACGCATGAGGGAGATACTCCTTAGTTTTAAACAAAATTTTGTAAAATTTAGTTATTGCAAGTTTTAATAAAATCGGTTTTCGGGTCAGCAACGAAGTACTGACTACTGGGTTGGTGAGTATCCTCGGGGACTAACAGTCCACCAACAGCGGCATCGGCCAAGTGGTAGTAAATAACAAAATACCGAAGTTACTGTTAATTTTTTTTTCTGCCAATGCGCATTTCGACAACTTATGTCTCATCAGTGCAGATAAAACCAAACATTTGGAAGTTCATTAACCGAAAACGTGTAAAAAGCTGAAAGAGAACTAATAACAAAAAGGATCTAAATAGAAAAGCCAAAATTCAGCTAAGGACAGAGCTATGCATGAGGGAGATACTCTTTAGTTTTAAAGAAAATTTTGTAAAATTTAGATATTGCAAGTTTTAATAAAATCGGTTTTCGGGTCAGCACCGAAGTACTGACTACTGGGTTGGTGAATACCCTCGGGGACTAACAGTCCACCAACAGAGGCATCGGCCCAGTGGTAATAAATAACAAAATACCGAAGTTACTGTTAATTTATTTTTCTGCATATGCACATTTCGACAACTTATGTCTCATCAGTGCAGATAAAACCAAACATTTGGAAGTCCATTAACCGAAAACGTGTAAAAAGCTGATAGAGAACTGATAACCAAAAGGATCTAAATAGAAAAGCCAAAATTCAGCTAAGGACAGAGCTATGCATGAGGGAGATACTCCTTAGTTTTAAACAAAATTTTGTAAAATTTAGATATTGCAAGTTTTAATAAAATCGGTTTTCGGGTCAGCACCGAAGTACTGACTACTGGATTGGTGAATACTCTCGGGGACTAACAGTCCACCAGCAGAGGCATCCTCATCAAAGTGACATGATTTTGCCTAGATGCTTGACCAAAAAGCAGATGTATAATGATGCATACAGTAGTTTGATGATCCTCAGGGCAAGGTCAAGGTCAAATTGTCTACAAGTATGGTACCAGAAGAAAGCTATCATCATAAGGAAGTTACATACCAAATATGAACACTCTACCACTTAAAGCTTTCCTTAAAGAGGCAAGGTTAAAGTTTTATAAACATTGCCCTAAGGGCAAGGTCAAGGTCAGAATGTCTACAAGTGTGATACCAGAAGAAAGCTCTCATCACAGAAAGTCACATACCAAATATCAACATCCTAGCTCTTCAGGTTTCAATTCCACAAGCCTGAACGCCCACGCCAGGGGGTATGCCAATAGCTCTCTGGACATTAGTCTAGGCGAGCTAAAAAGTTATAGCTCCCACAAGCGAATACTCAAAACCGTAGTTGACAAGAAGGTCACACACCTTCACATGATGACATGCCTATGTGCACAATATCTTAGTCCAGTTGGAAAGAATTAAAAGATTTAATTAAAAGTCATTGCAAACACATAAAACTGCAGTTATTTGACCGTCACTATGGTATGTGACACATCTTCACATGAGACCAGATGCACATGCCAAATATCGTAAGATAAAAAAAACTGACCAGGACCAGCAAAATAAATACATATTACAAAGCGATTATTTGACCTATTTAAGTCAAAGATAACATAAAGGTCACTATGGTACGCCACACATAAAACAATGAAAATCCATAATTTCAAATATCTGATACTTTCAACAGAGAAAAAAGTAATGACCCCACCCTTCATGAGAAGAATTGAAAAAGTGTTGTTTGGTCATTGTGAAAAAAGACGTATCTTCTCTATGATGATAGACCAACATGCCAAATAACTGAACTCTATGTAAAAAGATAAAAAAGTTATGGCTCGGACAGGCAAACACTCAATAAGAAACAGTAACTGACATCTAGATCAAAGTTTAAGGTGGTCGCACAAAGGTCACTATGGTACACGGCACACTTTTTCATGATGACAAACCCTCATGCAAATATCCTAAGTAGATGTATGTTATGGCCTGCAATGGACATCAAACACAAGAAAAGCGTTTATTTGGCCTTATTTGTGTAGTGTAATGGAAAAGGATTGTCAATTTTTCGTCCTTTTTATCCTTGAACACATTCATTTGTCATGTTTTATCAAATGACAGTCAAACGCTCTACCGCCTCAGTAGAAAAATAGTGGAAAAAGAGCTACTTATCTCTCTCAATGAAAAATGAGTCACCCAGGTTAAAAAAATGAGCTCAGAAGGTAAAATAGTATAAATAAAGAATTTTGCTTGCCTACAAATAGTGGTATTCCTTTTTGACATTTTAAAGCTGCATGGCTTCTGATGTGCATGTCTAAGTATTTCATTTCACTCAAATGTGCCAAAAATAGTACAATGGCCATAAATTTACGCAGTTTTGCCTCTTAACAAATTACAAACACAAGGTCCACCTTACAAAAAGCAAGCCAATTTTGCTGTATTTTAGTAAAATTTAACAGAAAGTTGCAGTCCTAAGGCATACCGCAGTATTTCAAAGAGATGCATTTTTGAAAACGAACTGGCCACGATTACCTGGAAAAGTAATCCCAATAAAAATAGTTGTTACCCGAGACCGGAACAGGGACTAATTATGAAAACTTCACTGGATGCGAACCTGTTTCAAACAAAGTAACACTATTTTCTATCCTTACTGTTACCTGGTATTATTGTTATCTGACAAAAGGCATTCAAGACAATTACAGATTCATTTGATACATGTATAAGGAGAAACTAATCAGTGTTTAATGTGATCAGTACAAATTTTGGATTGCAGTTGAAAACTAGGATGGCAAATCACGAATTAAAGTAAGGTATGACCATTCGATTTTTTTTTTGGGGGGGGGGGCTTGAAAGATTTGTTAGAGTCAGAATATTTATCTTCGAATTTTTGAGGGTCAGAATTTTTAGACGCTTCGCGGCGAGAAAATGTATTTTATATATAACATACTAAAGATTCTGGAGATAGATTAATTTTTTTTTATTTTTAAGGGGATTGAGGCTAGAATATTTATTTCAAAAATTCTCCAAGCCGACCAATCGAAATCAAATGGTCGTCCCCTACTATGATAATACTTAGGAATTGTAGATGCGGACAATTAGGATTTTCGTTTATTTTATAGTTTAGTTATATCTCATTTACGTATATCAATTTTTCAAAATAATTATGCAAGAAATTAAAAAATATTTTGATTTGATCTGCACTGAAGAGATACAAATTGTCGAAATGGCCATGAAATGCATAAACTAAATTTAGTAGCTTTGGTATCTCGTTGTTTATTAATTTGAAACACCCCCAAACTGTATCATTTGCTATTTATTACACTCAAACATGAAGTGTTCATTTATTATTGTATTCTAGCACACTTTGAACAACACATTACCCCCATCCCCTCCAAGATGTTTCTTGTGTAGCCACGTTTCTCATTTCAACAGACAACATATCAAATGAACGTAGAAATCTCCTGTCATTTAGGTATATCAATTAACGCCAGATGGCAGCACATTCGAAATGGAAAAAACTAAAAATTTGTGGCCAAAGGAACATAACTCGAGTCAAAATCAAAAGACGACGCGCAAAAACTACAAAAATTTACATTTTTAACAGTAAAGCCAAAAAATTCCATGGGTCCGATTGTAATAAAATTTGCACTGCAGATATGTGAAGTATCAATCTTCCATATGCTAGATGGATTTTAGTGGGTTCCCAAGTTAACATACTGAAAATGCGGTTTTATAGAAAATTACCATCATATGAAATTTTTAAAAATCTGGCATTTTTATTATCCAAATATAGAATAAACAAACATTGTGCAGAAAGAATGTTTACATTCCAACATCAAATATTTTACCTATATCAAACATTTTATTACATTATTTCACAATAAAATATAAATTCAAACAAAAGGTCACAGAATTTTGTCCCGAGAGTTATCTAACCTGGTTCTTTACTGATATGCCTATGTCAATGAATAATTGTCAATCAAGTGATCTAAAACCAATTTTAACAAAATCGTGTAAGCGAGTTTTCACTGAAAATCGTCGTTTGTGATGGACACTCCGGACACGTTTTGTCAACGCTTATTTGACTATTTGTATTAAAGGGAGGGTCCCTGTACAGCTTAAAATCCTCTTGATTAAGCTTTGTCACACAAACGACACATTCTTTTTAAACAAGGCAGGTCATGAACTGGAACATCTATATAAAAGTAAGAAACAAACGACAGGCTTATATTAAAATTCCGCGTAAATGTTTCTTATTTCTATTAAATTAATTAATATCTTGTGCAAGTATTATGTTAAATATGTAAGTAAAAAACAAATAATATGTTTATTTCAGAAGGGCGTCGTCCCGTTTGCTTCATTCAACGTTTTTGTTTATTCCGGAATTACAGGTCCGCTCGTCATGTCGATTTTCAAATTATTAATTTTTTGCACGCGTATCAACAAAATATTTTTTTTCAAAATTAACATTATTTTTTGGGGCAGAAAGCCTCATTCAGAATTTTTTTTTTCATCATTTTGGCAGCCAAAATATTTTTTTAACATAAAATCAGATCCAAAATATTTCTTAAGAAAAAAACCATAGCCCCTCCCCCCTTCAAGTTAAATGGTTGGTCCCTTATTGCGTTACCAAGGAAAGCAAACATTTTTTTTTCGGGTATGAGCGAACCTATGACCAACGTCAAGCTTTTACATATAGAGAGATTAAGCATTGAATGTTGGCTGGTGTGAAAATTAACGTGGGTCGTAGGTTCGCTCACATTTTAAAATGCATTTGAAGAGTCAGCAATCACGTATTTTCTATGTATTTCTGGCATAAGTCATATTCTTAGACGTTACTATTGGCAGTGGAACAAACAGGAAAGGCAAATAAAGGACTTTTTATTAAACAGTAGGCATTTTACTACAAAATTAAGTTAAAATTATGTTTGGGATGTTAAGTAAATGTTTTGATAAAATATGGGCAGCTGGCAATAGCTTATCCTATCATGTCCTTTCTGTCGGTAGCATAGTTTTGGTTTTTGCAGAGGTGTCTTTAGAGACAGCTGAAGAATCTTCAGATACAAAAGACAGCAACTCTATGAAACAAACATGCTGTCGCCGTAGGAAGATCAGTAAATACTTGTGTCATTAAAAATGTCAGTCCGTTCCTCTCTTCTGCTTCATATAAAATGTCAGTCGCTCCTTCTCTGGAAGAAAAGAGGGAGGGACTAACATTTTCTATGAAAAAAGTGCCTGTGCTCCATGAGTATCTGGCAGAAAATTGTTGTGACTGTGTTTGAAGGGTTTCCAAATCACAGCATTATACTAATTGTTTCTAAAAATATCTTTATTTTCAGTTTTCATTTGAGCATTTTCCCGTTTTGATCTTCTATTTGGCACATATATGTTAGAGTTTACAAAATGTGTGTTCAGATGTTGTAATTCATATTATATTCTTGACTAAAAAAGCTTATTTTTTCATGAGAAACCATATCATTGATGTATTCAGTAAAGAGGTAAAAGGAAGGCATTTAGTATAATAAAAATCATACTGCCTTCAGTGGAGGGTGTTATGGTAGTTTACCACATTTAGAACAAATATCACATGAATCTCGACGCTGTCTGTGGTGATATTTTTTTTACTTCATGTGATACTTTTCTTCTTGTGGTAATCTACAATAACACCCTCCACTGAAGGCAGTATGTTTATAATAAGGCAGCGTATGTTATATTATACTTAAAATCTTGACATTATTAATACTTCAAGTAACATCAATGACGTCACTCTATAATTAGAGCGGACGGTATACTCGACAGAATTAAGGGTGGTATACTCAACAGAGGGATGGTATGCCAAAATATTACACCTTATGTAAGTAAGCTTTATTCTGATTGCTTAATAGCCATTGTATTTTTTGGAAAATACCACTTCGCCGTGATATTTGTCCCGGATTCATCTGCGCGCTATAATGAAAGAGACATTCGGTGTATTTAAACAGATATATCATGATCGTCGGGGTATTTGCCAAAAATACAAAACTTGGGTCTAAATTTCCTTCGCCTTCGAAATTTTACCGCCCGCGACTTGTATTTTTGGCAAATACCCCTCCTGATCATGATATATCTGTTCAATACCATCATTACGGTTTACCAATCATAATTAAAGACATTCATCTGAAGTACACAATATATAAAATTACCACACGAAGGAAGTATATCACCCAAGACGGTAGTCTTGGATATTGTTTTCTTGTTGTGGTAATCCAGTAAACAATCCGAAATTAAAGTCAGCATGTGTTAAATTATACCGAACATCTTGACTGTATTAGTAATTAGTAGTTCAAGTAACGTCAATGACGTTATTGTACTTTTAGAGCAGTTGGTATACTCTATAAATGGGTGGTATTCTCAACAAAGGGGTGGTATTCAAAAATAAGATTAAGGCAATTGATGTGAAGTGTGATATACTAATATGTTCACATAAAATGTTTACAGATGTCCATCTAAAATCCACCCTATATGCATATGTACATGTACGTGTAGATCTTCCATACACATTCTATAAAAATGCCACTCATCTCCAGCTAAGACGAATATACGCCATTCATACATCTGTCCAATATCTGCATAGGTCTCCAGTTATTCCGTCTACAGATCTTACAAGATGCCTCTCCGATGGTGCATAGTAGAAGTCTTCTTTTTTTTTTACAGAAGTGATAGTTATGTGCTTTATCGTTCATCTCTCAAACCCGTTGTATTTAGCTAAAAAGAAATCGATTAAAATAATTGGGGGTTATATGTAGTACTTGAAAATGGCACAAATGCACAAACGCAAAAAATAATTAATATTTGGAATGTCAGTTTCCTGAGTGATTTAGATCTTGTGAAATAGATATGTGATACAATGGCTGAAATTATAATTACATGCCACAATCTGCTAGGGAACTACACAGGAAAAACAAAAATTAGACAAAAGACAAACGTAAACAACGATAGGAACTCGGGACAGCCGGACTTGGTACCGGCACTAGCAAAAGCCAGCGGTGGGGTTAAACCGGTTTATGGGTATCCAAACCTCCCCTTTATCTGTCCCGTTTCCCTATAGTTAAGTAAACATACAAATTAAACTCAATACAGGTAGACTACTAACTCCATGACCAAAATCTTGAAAGGAGAGAATATGACAATACGTAATTTTGAAAGATGGGTCAAGGGGTGCTCGCCGCTAAACTGCCGGCTAACTAAAGGAGTCTAGTCTGCTGGTAAAACACTGCCGCACTACGGAAGGAAAATCAAACTCAAAACTTCCCGCAGGATTTGGTCATGAATCATCATATATTTCAGTCAACATCGACAGTATCAGTGAGAGGCCAGTATGTATTTAAAATTTTCAGGTCACTTGATTTCAAAGCTAATTTAACGGATGCAAGTAGAGTATCTTGTCAATATCCCCTATTACGTAAAGAATGTAAGTTACGTCCCAGCTTTTCTGGATTGTTTATCAGTTTTGGCATTTTTTAACAACATTACCGTAAAAACGAGGATTAGAAATGCCCATAATAATAAGCTGTTTGCGAGTAACGCCATATTTAGATATTAAATATTCATATCTGTTATAAAACTTCTTAGAGGTATTCAACAACTTATGAAATCTGTAACCCTGTTGTAAAAGTTTGGCTGTGATAGTAAGGTTACGTTCATTAAAATCGTCAAGAGTAGAGCAAACACGTGCAAATCGTACAAGTTGAGAAATGTACACCCCGTATGATGGAGCTTGTGAGATGTCGTCGTCAAGAAAAGGGAAATGAGTTATAGTGAAATCAAAATCATCCCTTTTATCATATATTTTAGTTTTTATTCTTCCAGCGTCAATAATGACGGTTGGATCCAGAAAAGGGCAGTATTTATAATTATTTGTAGCTTTATTTAACTTCAGTTCTTGTGGGTAAATAGTGTCTACATATTCTAAAAACTGGGGATTGTCAATAGTAAGGATATCGTCAATATACCTGCTGTTATCATTGAAAATAGAAATAAGATTATCACTGTTTGGTATGGTTCCATTTTGAAGATTTTTCATAAAGTCTCTTTCGTAACAGAACAGAAAAAGATCTACAATGAGAGGTGCACAATTTGTATCCTATGACCTGTTGATAAATGGTGTTGCCAAAACGAACAAAAATGTTGTCCAGCAAAAGATTGAGTGCATTATCATATCATCACATATCCAGGAACAATAATTATTGTATATAATATTAGAGAAGAATCCTTGCTTTTTGTTAGAACAAAGGAACTGCAGACCAGAAAATTAAAAAGACCATTTAATAAGTTGTCCCAATTTTGATTTAATCAGCTTATGTGGAAGAGTTGTATAAAGTGTGGAAAAATCATAACTGTCGATGGACGAGACTGGTCTTTGAATAGATTGTAGTTTATCCAAAACATCAATTGAATTTTTTACACTCCATAAGTAATTTACACCAGAGTTTTGATAAGTTCTTTCACAGTATTTAATAACCAATTCCTTTATACAAATAAGTGAACTAGTTAAATGAATGGCTAAATTAGTAGTAGAACACTTACTAGAAGCCGAAATAAAACGACGATGAAGGGATTTTTGTGAAGCTTGGGAATCCAGTACATGGTAGGCAAGGTGTTATCTTTCGGTGGAACTTTAAGCATATCTGCATCCTTACATGTATAATGTTGTTTGGTTAACGTTTTTTCGTCCCAATTGGTACGTCTGAAAGTTGTTGACTTGTCCAGTTCGTATTGTTGGACATCATATATATAATATTTCTTTCAAACGATAGCAACGTTGTTGGAGGCCTTGTCACAGGGTACAAAAACAAATTTATGACCAAGTTTCTTCAATTTTGACTTATTAATTCTTTTTACAGACAGCTTAGGAGGTGCCTCGATATAATTATCTTTATAAAAATCTATTCTGTTGGTGACCTTTGTTATAATTTTATCTTTAAACAAATTTAGAGCATGTTGGTCTGCACTTTCTCGTTTNGTAACTGCATCTTTAATTATATCAAAACAAGCTTGCCAGTTTATTTTGGAAGGTGGGCGATATTTAGGCCCTTTTCGAAAGAATTGTCGAACTTCTTTATCTTCAATGATGTCTGTACATCTTATAACATAGTCACAGAATTATTATGTCCATCATTTCATTCTCTTTGAAATACTTAGTTTCTTTTAGAGACAACAAGGTTCTTCTTCATAGAGTCTTCCCAACTTCAAATCGAGATCTATAATTGGTGCTAAACTCGAAACTGTAATTCTCGATCGTACAAATAATTGCTTGGAGAGACCCACAGTTTCAAAATCTCGGTCGCGAATGGTATATATAGGCAAGTGTTTTTAATCTCTTGTCCTTATGAGATTTTGAATCTTGAGATTTAAGTCACACATGTCGTAATTTCTAAGATTTAAGGTCAATGAATGATTGAAAAAGTCTCATCTGTTTAAAGAAATATGGCCAGATAGCCGTGAATTTTGTTACCATGTTCAGCCATTTTACCGGCCGTAATCGGCGCAAGCAAACCTTTTGGTTCTGAAAAGAAATTCGTGAGGAGCATGTCCAGTTGTGACGGAGAAGATTATTAACAATTGCTTCGCACAGTAGGGACAAGTATTTTTTTAAATGTGCTTGTTGTTGTCTTATTATTGTAAAATTGAAGACTGCTATGCTGTGATAAATGGTTTCAGGGTGTTCATTTCCACAGATAAAAAATAACTTTCGCAATATTGATCGACCCACGAAAACCAGGCGAAAATTGTGACACTCTTTCATTCTAAAGTTGATTTTAACAATGATACAAGCTTCCCTTTCCATAATCTGTCGTTCTAGGACTCAAAATGTAAGTGATGGTATTTTGATTGATTTGAATTAAATTGGAGAAGAAACAGATTCAAAAAGTGGTAATATAATGGTTATCTCGCGTGAGATTTGTTCGGATTGAGCACATTATGAATGCATGAGGAGATTAACTAATTCTTCAAAAGTAATGATGTAGAGGCATCTTTATTTAGAGCTACATGTATCTTGTATGTGGTTCTCTTTGTCAGTCATCTCGTACCCAAAATACCGTATATCGGGTTATTTTCGCGTCGGGTTTTGTTCGCGATTTAGGCGTAAAAGAGGCCAGTGAAAAATTCGCTACGTTTATAATTCGCGTTTTTATACTCAATCTAATGCATCTGAATGGGCAGTGAAATTTACGCGGAGGCTAAAATTCGCGCATGGTTGCCTACCGCGAACATAGCGAAAATTAGACACACGCGAAAAAATCCCGATATACGGTACGTTTATTCACTAGTAGCTACCATATCTTCTTGTCTTAATTCAAAATTAAATGAATTGTCAGATCAATTTATCTTGTAAGATAATGGAAAAATGGCCGTAGAATACCGAATGAACAATGGATTGGTAATCACTAAAATCAAAGTCTAGAGACAAGGTCAAAACGAAAACACAGAAAAAACAACGATATACAGCCAAAAGACACATTTATAAAACTCAAC